>JAOPSE010000020.1:19432352-19499274 GCA_029449295.1 Zea luxurians | reverse complement strand
AAAGATTGCTTGGAAAATGCTCTGTCAGACACACTGAATAAGCCTCCGATGGTATAGTGATCTGCTATAGATCCGATCGCCAGCGTGACTGACCCACCGCCGGTGACCCCCCCTGCCGTGATTCGCGTCGTCGGCATCATGATTCACGCTCGGGGTAAGTTGATAACGTCGCGGGGTCAAAGATCGTCGTCGCCGTTGAGCTAGAAGCCACCCCGATCGGCCACGGTACCCCTCCCCTTTGCTCACCGCCGTAGATAAAGCCGCTCGCCGCCGTCGTGCCATCTCTGTGCCCGCCGCGTGTTCGAGCCTTTCCACGGCACCGCCGTGATTCCCTACTGCGTCCATCATCGCCGATGAGCTCGCCACGGCTGGGAACACGTAACCACGACGCCAAACTTCTTCATCTCGGCCGCCTCCGCTATCCGCTCAAATTAAGTGCCACCGCCCTGGGGATCTATAAATTGACCCCGCAGTGAGCTTCACCACATCCTCACTCACTCAGCCACCGCCAATCGCTTGCAGTCCTTCGCTAGAAGTCGCGAATTTTGGATTCGCCCCAAATCCACTCTCCGCCACCGTAAACTCACCTCACCGCGGCAGCCTTCCCCAGGTCTGCTCATTCCCTTCTCGTTCTTGTTCTAGCACCCTTACATGTTGGTGATGCTCCCCGACCCCTTTAATCGAACCAAACCGCCTCTGATCGCCGGGAACACAACACATTAGCCGCCATACTCTCGGTCACCGTGGCCAGAGCTCCTCAGTTAGTCTTTGATGCAATTAGTTTGGGGGAAATGCTCCCCTGGTCATGGATTTGGTCTAGTCTTAGTCTCGGCGCCGGTCATCGCCTCAATCGGCCGGTGCAGTGGCTCACCGGAGCGCGGCCGCATGTGAACGTCGTCGGGGACTTGGCCGTGCGAAGAACTAGAAGTCGGAGGGGTTTTCTGTAAACCGTCAGTGGCACAGAGAAACAGTAAACAAAGCTAATTCGAGTTAGCTAATAAACCAAGGGCCTCTGTGCAAAACTACCGCGGGCGCGCGCGCGTGGATGTGTTTCTGTTGTAGTTGGGCTGACTTGGACTGATTTCGGCCCAAGTCTGTTCATTGTTTTCCTTTTTCTATTTTTGGCCAGCTTTAGAAATCTATAGAAAAATGTAGAAAAATCCTAAAATTGTGAAACCAATTTTCCTAGGTTTCTTATTTTCCCTAGAATTTAATAAAAATAGTTTCATGATTTTTAGGGTAAATTAGGAATTTTAAGGTATTTAAAATAGTTTAAGGTAGTAGTTCTGGATTTTTAAAAGATAAATGGTAATCCCAAAAATGCTCAAAATTTTTATATGAGCTCCTTATATTATTTAGAAGCCTTGGGTTGGAGTTGGGTTGATTTGGACCTTGTTTGATCACCAAACCCCAAAACACCCCCTGCCTTGTGAACTCCTTTTCTGACTCCGGAAACCCTAAGTTCTCGGAGTTCCGTGAAGGAAAGTTGTATTCAAGACTTAGATAATAAGTTTATATTATCTTTGCACCCTCATGAGCATCCCATGGCATCCATTCTTATACATATATATGGTTATGATTAGAACACGAAGAAGAAGTGGAAGCCACTGAAGAGCAAGCACCACCACCTTTGGAAACACAGGCTGAGAACTGTTTCTACTTCGATATTTGTGGATCTGAGCCTGACTCACCCATAAACAAAGGCAAGCCCCGGTGCATTTGCCACCCCCCTTGTATTTTAAAATCTTTCTCACTTGCTTGATGCACTAGGTGATAGGTGTTGATTGCTTAAACCAATTCCTGCATTACTTTCCTTGGAATTGAGTACTTTCCTTGATACCCTATTTTACAAAAGGTTTTATTATGCTTAGTATTGCTCTAGCAAAACAAAAGGATTTGTTTTACAAAAGATGTTTGGCAAAGTGGAAGGGTTGTTTTCAAATATAAAACTTGATGGTGAATCCATCACGGCCGTGATGGATTCAACATCGGAAAAGATGTACCTCTGCCAGGTACCAACCTTTGGGGTTAAATGATTAAGCTGAGATCGGGCGGGTGACTTGCACGAGAAAGAGAGTCTCGGTGTAGGGTCTCCGTCTGAGTCGATTAAGGGTCGTCTCGATGTAAGCCTGCTGACCGAGGACCCTTTAACTGGTCACATGCCTCGTCATGGGTAAGCTTTGCCTCGGGTGGACTAAGGCCAGAATAAGATAACACGAAATGGGCGTGGAGCGGTGGCGAGAGTAGCGTGTACCCTCCGTGGCAAGAGGCTGGACGGTGGTGTATCTGTGCTCTCGGTTTGCGTGAACCTGATCTGGTCTTAAGAAACTCGGTGGCGGGTTGACATATGCAAGGGTTAAGTGCTACATATGTCGTGTGATCGGAGATCCTCAGCTGAGTATAATCGATTCGGATCGCCGTACCTCCGCGGTTATGGAGACTTGGCCACTGACTTACACGTAGCAATCCAGTGAAGATAAAGGGATTAACGAGAAAATTGGCTAGTTCAGCTCAAGTGATTGAACTAGGGTAGACAGAACTCTAGCTGCAGGTAATTTTACTTAACCAGACAATAAAATTGGATTTTAAGGATCCACTTTAGTAAGCAATTTTGCAACCAGAGTCTTTGATCATTGAAAGGCCTTACCTTGACTCCCATATAGCCAGCATACCCTTGAGAGTCTTTTCTTTAGTCGGGTAAGACTTGCTGAGTAATTCCATACTCAGGGTTTATTCCCCCGTTGTTTTTAGGTAAGGAGACAACAAACTTTTGTTGTTTCTGTACCAAGGTGGTGAAAAGTGAAGATAATCAAGAATGAAGCTGCCGGAGGACCGGGTCCTCCTTAAAAACTTTTCTGTAAAGAACTTAATGGGAGGAGCTTTTACCTCCCAGGTATTGTAATAATACTTTTCAGCACTCTCTGGTCTGTACAAATAACTTACTCTTACTTTTAAATAAATGTAAGTTTATGTAATCACTTCCGCATTTCCGCATCTCCGATGAACATATTGTCTGCCAGACGGGTGAAACGTTCCTGGAAAGGTAAGAGAAAAGATACCGAACTTGTCAAGTGATTCAGGAACATCTACAGGGTTGTCTGATGTCTGTTGGACAAGGACAACTGTAGGTGGGCCTAATGACTTGGGAGGTTCCGTCACATCCTCCAACTCCTCTTAATCAATCAAGATCATAGTCGACAACGTCTTCACTAAGTGCATATCAATGCTCCTGTTAAGGGGGGTAGCCGCGAACCCCAATGAAGACAATGTGATCAACATCGACAAACCCAGAACAAAGTGGCGCAGCAGAAGCGTGGTGGGTCCTATCCTACAGGTCCTAGGGTCCTCAAGAGGTCAACTCAGCATTTATATCGTCTCGTGACTCCAATACTGAGCATCAGTCGGTCATGAACGTCTGAAGGTCAAAGCATCCAGTCAGCAAGTTAAGCTTGCAGAGTCAAAGTTAACTCAAAAAAGTCATGAACAACCAATGAACCACCCTTGTTTTTCTTCGCTAGCTTCTTCTTGAATCTCAAGGGCGAGATTTTGTTAAGGGGTTAGGTTTGTAACACCCTGAATTTTGGGTTATAAACATTTTATGCTCTATACTCAAAATTCGGGTGTTACCCTCTCTTTTCCTTGTTTTCTTTTCTTTTTTCTAAGTAGTGAAGAATTATTATTATATATATATGTGTGTGTGCTAAGCTTAGAAAAATAAAAAAAGCTAGAGGAATTTGATTGTTGCATCTCATCATGAAGCATTTTTTTTGCTTGCTAAAATAGTCTTAGTGCTGGTTTCATTAAGAATAAGGAGAAACTATCGAATTTAAATTAAATGGGAAGGATCTAATATAAATAAATATATTCATATAAATGTATATATATATACAAGAAAAGAAAATTCCTTTGTCTCATCTCGTTCGAGCAATGGCCCGGCCTAGCAAACACGCGCATAGGGCACCCAGCGCCGCGCCACACCGCACTTGACCTACTGGCTGCGTTGCGGGTTCACCTGTTGGACACACAGGAGTGTATCCGCCATTCCACCCAGCCGTTTCAGTACACAACAAGGCTCCACCTGTCACCTTCATCTCCTTCGAACAGTCTCTCCTGCCCAAGCCGGCCACGACGCTGGCATTTTGGCAACCGCCCGCACTAGCCACGCAGATACACCACCATTCCCGCTCTCCCCTCCCTCAACCTCACAGAACACTACCCATCTCATTGCACAGCAACCGCACACTCCTAGCGCTGTGCTCACCATCGTTTAGAGGAGCCCTCGCCGCATGCCGCCTCGACTGCTTCAACTACACACCCGCGAGCCGTCAGCTCTACTCGCGCCCACTTTGTGATGCCGCTTTGGTGAGCCCTTTGTTCCCATTTCTAGTTTTCTTCACTGTTCGTGGATTTCCTCGATGTTTGTGCTGGTCGTGAGCCTTGCCAGCTCGGCCTCCGACCTCCCCGCTGCTGGCCACCTTCCGACCGAGCTCGATGCGCCTGTTGCGCGGCGTCGCCATGACACGTTACCGCTGCAGCCACTGGGCACCTCCTGGTCGTGAGTTGCATCATGTTTCACCCTTTGTATACCCCGTCCATGCATCGCGTCGCCCGTTTGGTTCCCGGTCGCCGTCGCCCATCCTGCCAGTGAGCCGCTGCCCCGCTATGCCATGTCCAATCGTGCTTCCCCGGCGAGCCGAGCTGTCCCGCCATGTCTGCCGCGCCAGGTGCTGCCTCACCATAGACCCGGCCGCTCCTGCCTTTTCGAACCAACAGTGTCCATTGCTTCGCGGCCTAGTAGTTGCATCGCGGCTCAGACGAGCCACCTCCCACGACGCTCTACGTCTCCACCACTTGTTTCTTCGGAGAGTGCTGCCATCCCTGTCGTTCTAACCCCTACCGTGCATGCCGTCGTGCAGCCACAAAAAAAGAGCAAACACACATACGAATGCAGGAAGAGAAAAGAGAAATTGTTGTTCCCTTCACACATGCACATGGCTCATGAGGAGAATCACCTCACCACGTGTCGGCATCCCATAGACCATTTTAGTTGTGCATGATTTTCTGTAGCATGCTATTTGTGGCCCTTCATGTGGCTTTACTCCGGCCAACCATATCGCGCCACGTCATCGTAAATCCGTGGTTTATTACACATGTGATAACTTTTGCGTTAGACGTCCGATTTATTCCATTTTAGTCGTGCACATGTCAAAAATATAGTATTTGTCATAACACATGTTCTAGTTAACTTATAGTTAATTATTATTAGTTTGTCTGATGGTAATTAAAATAGCGATTCAATTAAAACTAAGTTCTCATTTTAATTTGCGCGCAATTCGCATGTCATTCACGCGTATCGCACGTGCTGATTGCATGCTTCGTCGCGCCTCGTTCGCACGTTGTCGCGTGAGTCGCACGCGCACGATATTTAATCGTTCAATTATAATCACTCAGGTCAATTAGTTTAACTATTTGTTTAATCGCTAACTATTAGAATAGAAGATTAATTGAAACTAAGTAGTGGTTTTAATTTACATTTAATGAATGTCGATTAATATAATCATGTCGAACTAAAATGTTATATTTAATACTTGTTTGGCGTAAACACAATATCTTCTCGACCGTATCTTCGAGTTCGATGTCTCTTTTTCCTCTCGTGACCGCGGAAGTGTGCTCTATTTCGTAGTGCATATTTTTGTTATGTTTTTTCCTTGTATCATGTAATGTTCTTATGCATATGTATGTTTGTTTGCTTGTGCCTGTTCGTCTTCGCTTCGCGTTGCGATTAGAACGCGAACTGTTTCCAAGCTTCAAGGAATCGACAGTCAAGCTTCGGCGACCAAGAGATCAAACTCTTCGAGTTCTACGAGGTTGAAGACCCTGAGCATCTGTTTAATGAAGGCAAGTGTCCTCTGACCCATTTTGTCCATTTACTTTATAATTCAATGTCCCGTATACCATGAACAACCTAAGGATTGACTAGCTTTGTATTTACCTTGTCCTTGATTACCTTTGGGTTACTATGGTTAGATTCATGCTATTGCTTTACTTTAATCAATGAACATGATGTGAACACTTATGATACGATGTTGTCATTATGATTATGATGTTGGACTGGTGATATTTTAGGGGGCTCGAGCGGTTTCTCGAGTGCCTCTCCGTAAGGACATGTTCGTTGGATGACCGCCCGGGAAAACAGTGCAACCATGAGGGTGGTATGGGACGCCCTTAGCTGAATAATTAGAGGAACTGGGGTGTAGTTCGCTTCGCCGTCGTGCCGTCAATGGGGCTCGGTGTATGCGGCTTGCTCTGCCGAGGGTGGATTGCCCCATGGGGAGGAGTGCGGTACATTTAGGAAACCTAACGGGTGGCTACAGCCTCAGGGAATCTTTTTAAAGGCTTCGTAGTGAATCCCTGGCCATTCACCTCGGGAGTGAATAAGGGTCTTGCAAGCCCGGGCTAGAGAAGGAATCACGGATGTCACACCTGGCTTTAAGGAACAAAGCCAGGTGCATCTCATACATGCGCCAAGAAGACAACATATATAATAATAGAGTGCATAGAGATAAATGTCACAATACATCAGAGTATTTAATACATAGCGGAAGACTTACAAAATAAATTATAAATATAAAATGAACTAAGGATCATCGGCGCCAATGACAACTGAGAAACGCCACCTAGATCAGATCAAACTCCTCACCCTATGGCTCCTCCTGAACCACCTGCTCTTCTCCTGTGGGGGGTGTGAGACAGCAAGGGTGAGCTCACACATGTTCATCGCTCAACAAGTTGTGGGGAATAATGTGGCATGAACTCACAAAGGTGGGAGATTCATGTAAGGTGTAAGGCTTACCAAAGGGAATGGTTAAAGCTGAGCATTGCTTTTAAAGTTGGTCAAAATTTTATTAGCAATTACTAGATGTAAGTAAATACCAAACTTTAAATAAAAGTAATAGAACAAAATTAATAACAAATCCCATGCAAATGCAAATGACAAATTGAGTTTAGGTTCCATAATTTAATCATCGGAGGGTCCTGAGCCGCTCATGACCGTGAGCTCGGCTAGTATACCAGTTTTACACTCTGCAGAGGTTGTACCCTTTACCCATAAGTCATGTTTCCCATGTCGCCAGGGTTAGCTAGGCCCTTAGACACTACCGAGATGAATGGCTAGGGATCCACTACGAGGCCTTTACAAAGTTCCACTAGCTTCCGAAAACCCGCTACAGTTATGGGAAGAGCACTTGCAAGAATCCCCCGTCTAACCGCCATCGCAGCTAAATCAACCCGAGAACCTCCTTGCATGCAACTCCCATACTGCCCTTGCCCCTTTCGGGTAAGGTAGTCTTCCACTAGCTTTCCTAATTAGTCAGCCAAGGGCGTCCCATTAAACCCTTGTGGTGGCACGTGTTTCTCAAGTTAAGCTCCATGTTCCAATTAACAAGAATATAATGGTCTTGACATGAACATAAATAAAATAACATAATAATTGGAACATGGATATAATAAATGATTATCCCAAAACCATATAAAGCAATAGCAAACTAACCAAGTGATTCAGGGGTAAACAAGGTAAAATGGATAAACAATCTAGGGTGACCTATTGGGTCCCATCAAAATTAAACCTATGCATGGTAAATGATTATAAAGAACATTATTGGGTAACAAAAGTGAATCAAGGGCACAACTTGCCTGGCACTTGAGATTCCAGGTACCAATTTGCTTTTCACGAACACATGTCCTCGCGCTAGTCGTAGCAATACAAACAAACATGGTATAGATAAAATTAACATCAGATCAAACATAAGTACAAACTGAATAATAATGATCTACGCGAAGCTACGAGATCGCGGGATCGAGAACTACTAAGATCGGAGTTATGACTAAGAAGCTATGATTTTACCAGGTCCTAAGTGATTAATCAATAATTATATATTATGATGATTAAAATCAATTATGTGAGAAAGATATAACTAACTCAACCTTCAATCGAAGTTACCATAGAATCATATACCAGTAGATGATCCCAATTAAAATCCTAGATTAACTCAGATTAAATATGTTAATCCAGTAACCATAGGTTGGACAAATTAATTATTTATTTTTGAGAGCATGTTACATGGTAAAATGATGCTACTATGGTGTAGGTAATATCAGTACGAGTCCAATGCAATTTGAGTTGGTTAAATCGGAATTAAAATGAAAAAGTTATGATTTTCCGAATAATTTAGGAGCTAACAAAAAAACAAAATATGTGTTATTTTTATAACTAAGTTACATAGTAAAATAAGGTTACTACACGATAGACAATATTATCATGGATTTACTGCAATTGGAATGGATCGAATCGGAGCTAAAACGCATTAGTTATGGATTTCTAAAGTTTATTAATCATTTGGGTATTATTTCTATACTGATTTTATATCCCAGGGGCTAATGTGTAAAGTCTTCATTTAGTTTTATTTTCTTTACACCAAAAAATGGACGGCGGGTTCAATTGTGGCAAAGGACAGGGGCGTTTTTGTAAGATTGCGTAGCCGAGGAGATATGGATGGATGCGGACCCATGGATTTTGATCCAACGCACCATATTAAAACAACCCCCAATCGAAGCATTATGCGATCATGGCCACCGGATTTCCTATCAACGATAGAGATTTTAAACCAGCGCGATCTAATCTCAGCCCCTCATCAAACTACCAACGGCCCGGAGTCATCAATCCCCAGATCTAATCTCATCCCTACGTCTTGAATCCAACGGACACACCGTTTCCTTCCCTAAAGCTAGTCACGGCGGCGCATATGCCCTACGGTGACGCCATTGCCGGCGAGCACTGATCTAGGATCCTAGTGCATCTTCTTTAATCGTAGCTAGGGCTACGCGAAGCTAAGTGAACACCGAGGATGGGGTCGGGTACATACCGGTGGTTAGACTACATAGAAGCTTGTTCACAAAGGCGCGGCGGTAGAAATCTCCGATGAGGAGTCGAAGCCGTCTCGAGGGATATCCCACCACGCCGCGGCCACGAATTTCTTCACGGTAACCAGGTGGAGCGCGCGGACGAAGACGGCCGCCAGTAGAGCCCACGGTGGCGGGCAATAGGGGCGGCAGTGGCCCTGCCCACGCAGCACGGCGGGACCAATGGCGAAACCCGTCACCGACGACGAATTCACTGTTCCCCCGGCTGCTAAATTCGTATTGTGAGGTCGCGGACACTGCCCATGTTTCGAGGCGAAGCACCCTAGCATGAATTTGGACCTCGAACGACGGCACGGATGAGGATTCCACGGCGGCGGTAGCAGCCCAGGCTTCACTTCCTCACTGTGGCGGTGGCACGGGCACTGGGAGCGTCGGCTTCGGTCGCGACCCTCGGAGATGAGGCAGGGAACTACCGCTTAAATACCCAGGCAAGGGGAGGACGCCGCTCAACAACCGAAATGATCCTGTCGGAGGCGGACCCGCGAACGCGTGGACTCTAGAGAAGATAACCCTGACAAGCAGGGCCCACAAGACAGCCACAGAGTGCTACACGCGCGACACAGGGAGAAACTGACTGGGCGGACCCGCATGTCAGTCGGTGGGCGGAGTGTTGTCGCTGTGTGGGCTGCGTGGAGGGAAAATGAAGATGGGCTGGCGTGCAGTAGAGAAGGTAGTGTGGGCCGAAATGGGGTCTGAGGCCCAGGTAGCTTTCCTTCCCCTTTTTCTTTAATATTTTCTTTTCTTCTTTCTAATTTCTTTTTTTTCTGATTTTCATTCTCCTTTTATTTTAAATTCACAATTTGAATTCAACTATGGATGTGAATTTGTACTTAGACCAAATATTTAATTTGATCATACCCAAATTTGACAAAGTTATTCATTTATAAATTTATTTTGTGTTGTATAATACTTCTCTCTTTCTTTCTTATTTCCAATTCTATAAATTGTGCCTTTGGGATAAATCTAAATTCTCAAATTATTACTATGTATATATATATATATATTTTTAGTGTCACCATTATATTTAATCAATGCACAAACAAAACTCCAACATGATGCATGGTTTTTTTGTTTTAGTAAAGAATTATTCCCTTTTAATTAGGTTTAGTTAAATGTCTCAAGAAGTAGATGGCAAATCACATAAGGAGATCAACTCTTTATAAGTCTTATAATTTTGGGTACTACAAACCCTACCCCCCTTAACGAAAATCTCGTCCTCGAGATTTAAGAAGGGCTAGAGAAAAGATGTGGGAAATCTATGCGAAGCTCTTCTTCTCTTCCCCACGTTGCTTCAACTTCTCCATGGTGACTCCATTGTACTTGGCACACCTTTATCACCTTATTTCTTGTGACTCAAGTCGAAGTGTCAAGAATCTTGATCGGATACTCCGTGTATGTCAAATCTCCCGGAACACTGAGCTCTTCCATTGGTAACTGTTCCTTAGGGACACGGAGACACTTCTTAAGTTGAGACACATGAAATACATTATGCACATCCGATAGATTATCAGGTAGCTCGAGTTGATAGGTCATCTCTCCAACTCGCCTAAAAACTCAGAATGGTCCAATATAGCGAGGGGACAATTTGCCATTAACTTTGAATCTCCTCATTCCACGAAGTGGTGAAACCTTGAGGTACACATGATTTCTTTCCTCAAAATCCAGTGGTCTTCTTCTATTATCCACATAGCTCTTTTGCCAGGTTCGAGCTACCCTCAAATTCTCTCGAATTATACGAACTTGTTCGTCTGCCTCTTGAATATGTTCAGGCCCAAAGAACTGTCTTTCTCCAGTCTGATCCCAATATAGAGGAGTCCTGCATTCCCTGCCATATAGGGTCTCGAACGGTGACATCTTCAGACTGGCCTGTAACTATTATTAGAACTCAGCATAAGGTAGACTTTTGTCCCAACTACTACCATGCTAAAACTCTCAACATGTCTTCCAGTACTTGATTAGTCCTTTCAGTTTCTCCATCAGTCTAAGGATGGTAGGCCAAACAAAAATTCAACTTCATATCCATATTCTCACGAAAACTTTTCCAAAATATGGAGGTAAACTATGATCCTTTATCCAAAATGATCTTCGGTACGCCGTGTAGAGACATAATCCGAGCCATATATACTCTACCAATTAAGATCCCTTATAAGTAGTCTTGAGCAGGATGAAATGAGCCACTTTGGTCAGTCTATCCATAAAAACCCATATCGAATCATATCCTTTCGAGGTGCAAGGAAATCCAGTAATGAAATCCATATCAATTTCTTCTCACTTCTACTCAGGTAGTTTTAATGGGTGCAATAGTTTCAGCTGGCCTCTGGTGTTCAGCCTTAACTCTTTGACACACATCGCACATAGCCACATGTGCAACTACATCTCTCTTCAATCCATATCACCAGTATTTCTGCTTCAAATCCTGATACATCTTGGTACTACCAGGATGAATAGAATAATCCAAGTCATGAGCTTCCTTTTTAATAGTTTCACGAAGGCTATCAATCTCAGGAACACATATCTGGTCCTTGAACCATATTGTGCCTTGTTCATCTTCCGCAAATTCTGGACCTTGACCTTCAGTAATCCAATCCTTAATCTCTTGTATCTTAGCATCACCAATTTGTCCTTTGCGGATTTCTTGCTCCGAGGTAGGTTCTACATCAATAGTTACTCCTTCAGTGTAAACAACTATCCCCAGGTTAAGTCTCCTAAAATCCTCAATAATCTCATCGAGTAGCTGGGCAACAACAGCTGAATGAACATGCTCCTTTCGACTCAAGGCATCTGCAACCAAGTTTGCCTTGCCCGGGTGATGGTGAATCTCCAAATCATAATCCTTAATAAGCTCCAACCAACGGCGTTGCCCAAGGTAGAGATCCTTCTGAGTGAATATATACTTCAAACTCTTATGATCCATGTATACTTGACACTTAACTCTTGTAATATAATGTCTCCAAATCTTAAGCGCATGCACAACGGCTGCCAATTCTAAGTCATGCGTGGGGTAGTTCAACTCTTGTTTCCGCAACTGTCGAGACACGTAGGCAATCACATGTCCTTCTTGCATAGTTACACATCCTAAGCCTTGGCCACATGCATCACAATAAATGTCAAATCCCTTCTATAGAGCTGGCATAACCAACACTGGTGGCGACATCAATCTCGTCTTTAGTTGATCAAAGCTATCTTGGCGCTTCTCATCCCACTTGAACTCTCTTCCCTTCTCCAGAAGTGAGATCATAGGCTTAGCAATCTTAGAAAATCCTTCAATAAATCTTCGATAATATCCTGCAAGTCCCCAGAAACTCTGGACCTCAGTAACTATAGTGGGTATGCTCCACACCACTATCTCCTTGACTTTAGCAGGATCCTCTGGTATCCCTCCATTAGAAATGATATGTCCAAGAAATGGCACCTCGCCAATCCAGAACTCGCATTTGCTATACTTGGCGTAGAGTTGATTGTCTCGTAGCTTCTGTAGCACCAATCTCAGATATTTCTCATGATCACTATCACTCTTGGAATAAATAAAAATATCGTCGATGAAACCACGACGAATCTGTCCAGATCATGAACACCTTATTCTTCCGATCCATAAAATAGACTGGTGTATTGGTTAGTCCAAATGACATAATGGTGAACTCATATAAACCATATCGGGTCGAGGAATCCGTCTTGGGAATATCCGATGGCCTAATCTTCATTTGGTGATAACCTGATCAGAGATGAATCTTCGAGAACACTCTAGCTTCTCTCATCCGATTAAATAAATCCTCAATACGGGGTAGTGGACACTTGTTCTTCATAGTGACATTGTTAAGGGACCTATAATCCACGTACATCCCTTGCGATCCTTCTTTCTTCTGTACAAATAGAACCGGCGCTCCACAAGGTGAAGAATTCGGACGAATGTATCCAACCTCTTGTAATTCCGTTAATTGTTTCTTAAGTTCCTTTAGTTCTTCTACGGACATCCTATATGGCCGTTTAGAAATAGGGCAGTTCTAGGTAGAAGATCAATTACAAACTCAACTTCCCTATCTGGTGGCATCCCTGGTAACTCCTCTGGAAAGACATCCGAAAAATCCCTAACTGCACGGATGTTGTCACCCAAAAACTTCTCATCTACTAAGAATGCCACTAGTCTGATGGTGGTAGTTACTGCAACTTCACTTCAAAACTTTGTCCTTTGGAACTGGTGAGTTCTACGGTTCCTTTAGCACAGTGTATAAACTGCCTTTACCTTTCTTAACCATGACATACCAAGGATCACATCTATAGTGCTCTCTTCTAACACTATAGGTGTAGCCCATCTGGGTTAGAAATACAGGGTAAGAAAGGAAGAATTGTAGACAAGGCGAGTAATTACGAGGAATGTTACTGCGGGGGATTTATTAGCTAAGTAGATTAGTGTGTTATCCACTAAAGCTAATACATTACCTTATGGCGGTACATGCTAAGATGCCCAATTATACTATTTCAATCAATCAAAGAAGCAAATCAGGCATTGATCATCAGAACAATCAACCAACATTTTTAATAGAGAAAATAGTTTTAATTTTTTTTGTCTTAGGTTCCCTATCTCTTAAAAAGATCATAATGGTAGGATTCCAAGGTGTGAAATCCATCTTGTCTTAGAATAGAAAAGGTAAGAATGATCAGAGTAGAACAGTAGAAGGTGAGGCAGGTTCAAGATAAGGTAAGTATAGAATGAATCAGAATAAGGTAAGTAGGTAAGGGTTTTCCATTTCTATCTAGGTTTCGTCCTACAGACAACATTTCCTCTGATACCACTTCTGTCACACCCGGCTTTAAGGAACAAAGCCAGGTGCATCTCATACATGCGCTAAGAAGACAACATATATAATAACAGAGTGCATAAAGATAAATGTCACAATACATCAGAGTATTTAATACATAGCGGAAGACTTACAAAATAAATTATAAATATAAAATGAACTAAGGATCATCGGCGCCAATGTCAACTGAGAAACGCCACCTAGATCAGATCAAACTCCTCGCCTTGTGGCTCCTCCTGAACCACCTGCTCTTCTCCTATGGGGGGTGTGAGACAGCAAGGGTGAGCTCACACATGTTCATAGCTCAACAAGTTGTGGGGAATAATGTGGCATGAACTCACAAAGGTGGGAGATCATGTAAGGTGTAAGGCTTACCAAAGGGGAATGGTTAAAGCTGAGCATTGCTTTTAAAGTTGGTCAAAATTTTATTAGCAATTACTAGATGTAAGTAAATACCAAACTTTAAATAAAAGTAATAGAACAAAATTAATAACAAATCCCATGCAAATGCAAATGACAAATTGAGTTTAGGTTCCATAATTTAATCATCGGAGAGTCCTGAGCCGCTCATGACCGTGAGCTCGGCTAGTATACCAGTTTTACACTCTGCAGAGGTTGTACCCTTTACCCACAAGTCGTGTTTCCCATGTCACCAGGGTTAGCTAGGCCCTTAGACACTACTGAAGTGAATGGCTAGGGATCCACTACGAGGCCTTTACAAAGTTCCACTAGCTTCCGAAAACCCGCTACAGTTTATGGGAAGAGCACTTGCAAGAATCCCCCGTCTGACCGCCATCGCAGCTAAATCAACCGCAGAACCTCCTTACATGCAACTCCCCTACAACCCTTGCCCCTTTCGGGTAAGGTAGTCTTCCACTAGCTTTCCTAATTAGTCAGCCAAGGGCGTCCCATTAAACCCTTGTGGTGGCACGTGTTTCTCAAGTTAAGCTCCATGTTCAATTAACAAGAATATAATGGTCTTGACATGAACATAAATAAAATAACATAATAATTGGAACATGGATATAATAATGATTATCCCAAAACCATATAAAGCAATAGCAAACTACCCAAGTGATTCAGGGGTAAACAAGGTAAAATGGATAAACAATCTAGGGTGACCTATTGGGTCCCATCAAAATTAAACCTATGCATGTTAAATGATTATAAAGAACATTATTGGGTAACAAAAGTGAATCAAGGGCACAACTTGCCTGGCACTTGAGATTCCAGGTACCAATTTGCTTTTCACAAACACATGTCCTCGCGCTAGTCGTAGCAATACAAACAAACATGGTATAGATAAAATTAACATCACATCAAACATAAGTACAAACTGAATAATAATGATCTATGCGAAGCTACGAGATCGCGGGATCGAGAACTACTAAGATCGGAGTTATGGCTAAGAAGCTATGATTTTACCAGGTCCTAAGTGATTAATCAATAATTATATATTATGATGATTAAAATCAATTATGTGAGAAAGATATAACTAACTCAACCTTCAATCGAAGTTACCATAGAATCATATACCAGTAGATGATCCCAATTAAAATCCTAGATTAACTCAGATTAAATATGTTAATCCAGTAACCATAGGTTGGACAATTAATTATTTATTTTTGAGAGCATGTTACATGGTAAAATGATGCTACTATGGTGTAGGAAATATCAGTACGAGTCCAATGCAATTTGAGTGGGTTAAATCGGAATTAAAATGAAAAAGTTATGATTTTCCGAATAATTTAGGAGCTAACATAAAACAAAAATATGTGTTATTTTTATAACTAAGTTACATAGTAAAATAAGGTTACTACACGATAGACAATATTATCATGGATTTACTGCAATTGGAATGGATCGAATCGGAGCTAAAACGCATTAGTTATGGATTTCTAAAGTTTATTAATCATTTGGGTATTATTTCTATACTGATTTTATATCCCAGGGGCTAATGTGTAAAGTCTTCATTTAGTTTTATTTTCTTTACACCAAAAAATGGACGGTGGGGTTCAATTGTGGCAAAGGACAGGGGCATTTTTGTAAGATTGCGCAGCCGAGGAGATATGGTTGGATGCGGACCCATGGATTTTGATCCAACGCACCATATTAAACAACCCCCCAATCGAAGCGGTATGCGATCATGGCCACTGGATTTCCTATCAACGATAGAGATTTTAAACCAGCGCGATCTAATCTTAGCCCCTCATCAAACTACCAACGGCCCAGAGTCATCAATCCCTAGATCTAATCTCATCCCTACGTCTTGAATTCCAACGGACACACCGTTTCCTTCCCTAAAGCCAGACACGGCGGCGCATACGCCCTACGGTGACGCCATTGCCGGCGAGAACTGATCTAGGATCCTAGTGCATCTTCTTTAATCTTAGCTAGGGCTACGCAAAGCTAAGTGAACACCGAGGATGGGGTCAGGTACATACCGGTGGTTAGACTACATAAAAGCTTGTTCACAAAGGTGCGGCGGTAGCAATCTCCGATGAGGAGTCGAAGCCGTCTCGAGGGATATCCCACCACGCCGCGGCCACGAATTTCTTCACGGTAACCAGGCGGAGCGCGCGGACGAAGACGACCGCCAGTAGAGCCCCACGGTGGCGGCAATAGGGGCGGCAGTGGCCCTGCCCACGCAGCACGGCGGGACCAATGGCGAAACCCGTCACCGACGATGAATTCACTGTTCCCCCGGCTGCTAAATTCGTATTGTGAGGTCGCGGACACTGCCCATATTTTGAGGCGAAGCACCCTAGCATGAATTTGGTCCTCGAACGACGGCACGGATGAGGATTCCACGGCGGCGGTAGCAGCCCAGGCTTCACTTCCTCACTGCAGCGGTGGCACGGGCACTGGGAGCGTCGGCTTCGGTCGCGACCCTCGGAGATGAGGCAGGGAACTACCGCTTAAATACCCAGGCAAGGGGACGACACCGCTCAACAACTGGAACGATCCCGTCGGAGGCCGACCCGCGAACGCGTGGACTCTGGAGAAGATAACCCTGACAAGCAGGGCCCACAAGACAGCCACAGAGTGCTACACGCGCGACACAGGGAGAAACTGACTGGGCGGACCCGCATGTCAGTCGGTGGGCGGAGTGTTGTCGCTGTGTGGGCTGCGTGGAGGGAAAATGAAGATGGGCTAGCGTGCAGTAGAGAAGGTAGTGTGGGCCGAAATGGGGTCTGAGGCCCAGGTAGCTTTCCTTCCCCTTTTTCTTTAATATTTTATTTTCTTCTTTCTAATTTCTTTTTTTTTCTGATTTTCATTCTCCTTTTATTTTAAATTCACAATTTGAATTCAACTATGGATGTGAATTTTTACTTAGACCAAATATTTAATTTGATCATACCCAAATTTGACAAAGTTATTCATTTATAAATTTATTTCGTGTTGTATAATACTTCTCTCTTTCTTTCTTATTTCCAATTCTATAAGTTGTGCCTTTGGGATAAATCTAAATTCTCAAATTATTACTATGTATATATATATTTTTTAGTGTCACCATTATATTTAATCAATGCACAAACAAAACTCCAACATGATGCATGGTTTTTTTTTGTTTAGTAAAGAATTATTCCCTTTTAATTAGGTTTAGTCAAATGTCTCAAGAAGTAGATGGCAAATCACATAAGGAGATCAACTCTTTATAAGTCTTATAATTTTGGGTACTACAACAGCTTGTGGGTAAAGTGCGCAACCTCTGCAGAGTGTTATGAAACTGATATATCAGCCGTGCTCGCGGTTATGAGCGGCCAAGGTTGCTCCATTGATTAGAGACACATTGATCAGAGATGATTTGTTTATAGATGATGATGAGGATAACGCTGGTTTCTATTATGATGATGGTTATGGTTTCTGGTATTCTTTCTGTTGGAAAGGGTACTTTTGGGTTAACAACTTGGGTTGATGCTAAAACCTGACTCTCTACTAGTAATAATTACCTGACCAACTAAAAGCAACTGCTTGACCTTAACCCCACATAAAGCTAGTCCACTTCAGCCAAACGGGACATTTGCTGAGTACGTTGACGTGTACTCACCCTTGCTTTCACAAAACACCAGGTTGCCTTTGGTGCAATCTATGCTCAGGTAAAGAAGAAGGAGTCGAGACAGATCTCCAGGAGTTCCAGGACTTCGACGAGTTCGAGGATTAGGCTAGCGACCTCCCCCAGTCAGCTGCCTGTGGTGGGTTTTTTTTTACGTTGGCTACGTTTCGATTCTGTGTACCTTGATTCATATTATGTAAATGACTCTAGTCTTTAATATTATTACTTACTCTTTATTGTAATTCGAAGCACTGTGCTATGATGAGTCATTTATGTAATCGCTGTGTACGTGAATTACTGATCCTGGTACGTACATGGTTCGCATTCGGTTTACCTTCTAAAACCGGGTGTGACAGCCGTGGGCGCCTATGGCTCACCGGACAGTCCGGTGAATTATAGCCGCAGCGTCTTCTCCATTTCTCGAGAGCGACGAATTCGTCGCCGAAGACTTGGGCGCGGATGCTGATGACTCATCGGACAGTCCGGTGATTTATAGCCACGTCGCCGCGCCGATTCCCGAGAGCAGCCAGTTCACGGCCGGGCCAGCCTGGGAACCGGACACTGTCCGGTGCACCATCGGATAGTCCGGTGTGCCACAGGCTGGTGCTGGTTTGGCTGCACCGAGCCATACCTTCTCCAACTCTTTTCTTCTTTTCTTGGCATTATCTCTAGCACTTAGATAAACATGTTAGCATTCAAAAACAATTTACTAAGTCTAGAAACATACCTTGTTCTTTGATGTGCACTTTTCACCTACTTAGCACATATGAGTTTAAAACAATGTGTTGGGCATCTAATCACCAAAACAATAATAGAAATGGCCCAAGGGCACATTTCCCTTTCAATCTCCCCCTTTTGGTGATTTATGCCAACACATTAAAAAGCAACTAAGAAGTGCAAATTTGAGACCAAATTTACTCAGTAGGACTTGGCATATTTGGATCACTTTTGCCACCACTTGGTTTGTTTTTTGCAAATCAAATTCTTTTTCCTATCTCTAAGTCAAACACACTTGTTTGTGCAAATAGAGAGATATTCTAAGAGTAAAATTGATCAAGTGCTAAAAATTCCCCTTTTCCCATAATCAAAATTCTCCCCCATAAGAGACCAAATTTTGCAATTAAAGGATTTTGAACGAAATGTAAGTTCTAACTTTACTATTTTCAAAATTAACAAGTGGTTGGCTGATCCATTTGCTTTGCCCTTAATTTTCTCCCCCTTTGGCATTAAGCACCGAAACGAGATCATTTTTGGCCCGGTAACCCCATTGCCTTACCAAAATGTCAAATGAGAGCAAAAAGGCAATGAGAGCATTAGTATGAACTTGGAATTAAATACACTTATACCAGAGTGCAGTGGAAGTCTTTTCGTCGTCCAAGTTCGTTTTCCCTATCAATGTTCCTTCGAGACTACTTCAATTGTACTCAAACAACCAAGTTAGTCTCAAAAAGGTCAAGTTGCAGTTCATCTCCCCCTAAACATGTGCATCATTTGCATATGGACTTGTGAGGTCCGGGCATGACTTGTACAACTTGAGCACCATAAATAAACAATAAACAATGTAAATGCTCAAGGTAACATGATCAAAGGCATAGAATACATGTATGCTCTAGATCAATCCAAGTTACACGAATCTAAGACATTTAGCTCACTACGCAACCTGCAGAACCTTTTCTCATCTAAAGGCTTGGTGAAGATATCGGCTAGCTGGTTCTCGGTGCTAATATGGTAAACATCGATATCTCCCTTTTGTTGGTGGTCTCTTAGGAAGTGATGCTGGATGTCTATGTGCTTAGTGTGGCTGTGTTCAACAGGATTATCCGCCAAGCGGATTGCACTCTCATTGTCACATAGGAGTGGGACTTTGCTCAGATCATAGCCAAAGTCATGGAGGGTTTGCCTCATCCAAAGCAGTTGCGTGCAACACTGTCCTACGGCAACGTACTTAGCCTCAGCGGTGGATAGGGCAACAGATGTCTGTTTCTTGGAGCTCCAGGACACCAGGGACCTTCCTAGAAACTGGCACGTCCCTGATGTGCTCTTCTTATCAACCTTGCACCCAGCATAGTCAGAGTCTGAGTATCCAATTAAGTCAAAGGTAGACCCCTTTGGATACCAGATCCCGAAGCAAGACGTAGAAACTAAATACCTAAGAATTCGCTTAACAGCCACAAGGTGACTCCTTGGGTCGGATTGAAATCGAGCACACATGCATACACTAAGCATAATGTCCGGTCTACTAGCACAAAGATAAAGTAATGAACCTATCATTGACCGGTATGCCTTTTGATCAATAGACTTACCTCCTTTGTTGAGGTCAAGATGACTGTTAGTTCCCATCGTTGTTTTCGCGGGCTTAGCATCCTTCATTCCAAACCTCTTGAGAAGATCTTGAGTAGACTTCATTTGGGAGATGAAGGTGTCGTCCTTGAGTTGCTTCACTTGGAATCCAAGGAATTAGGTCAACTCGCCCATCATCGACATCTCGAATTTTTTTGCATCATCACCCTGCTAAACTCCTCACAAGACTTTTGGTTAGTAGAACCAAATATTATGTCATCAACATAAATTTGGCAAACAAAAAGATCACCATTATAGGTCTTTGTGAAAAGATTGGGATCAGCTTTCCCAACCTTGAAAGCATTAGAAATAAGAAAATCTCTAAGGAATTCATACCATGCTCTTGGGGCTTGCTTAAGTCCATAGAGCGCCTTAGAGAGCTTATATACATGGTCGGGATACCTGTCATCCTCAAAGCCAGGGGGTTGTTCCATGTATACCTCCTCCTTGATTGGCCCATTGAGGAAAGCGCTCTTCACGTCCATTTGGAATAGCCTAAAGGAGTGGTGAGCAGCATAGGCCAATAAAATCCGAATTGACTCTAACCTAGCCACAGGAGCAAAAGTCTCCTCAAAATCCAAACCTGTGACTTGGGCATAACCTTTTGCCACAAGTCGAGCCTTGTTTCTTGTCACCACTCCGTGCTCATCTTGCTTGTTGCGGAACACCCACTTGGTTCACACAACGTTTTGCTTTGGACGTGGCACCAGGATCCAGACTTCATTCCTTTTAAAGTTGTTGATCTCTTCTTGCATGGCCAACACCCAGTCCGGATCCTGCAAGGCCTCTTCTACCCTGAAAGGCTTAATAGAAGAGACAAACGAGTAATGCTCACAAAAATTAGCTAATCGTGAGTGAGTAGTTACTCCCTTGCTGATGTCACCCAGAATCTGATTGACTAGGTGATGTATTTGGATCGTCGCTCAGACTTGGGTTGGAGGGGCTCGTGGTGCTTCTTTCCTCCATAACCTATTATTCCTGTGCTCCCCCTTGATCCTGCCCCTCTTCTTGAGGTACCTATACATCGTCTTGAGTCAGGGGATGCACCATTGTCGAGGAAGGAGGTTGATCTTGTTCCTGTAGTTCCTGTGGTCACACATCTCCTATCGCCATAGTTTGCATTGCGGCCGTCGAAACCTCATCTTCATCTATGTCATCAAGATCAACTTGCTCTCTTGGAGAGCCATTAGTCTCATCAAATACAACGTTGCTAAAGACTTCAACTAATCCTGATGATTTGTTGAAGACCCTATACGCCTTTGTATTTGAGTCATATCCTAGTAAAAACCCTTCTACTACCTTAGGAGCAAATTTCGAATGTCTACCTTTCTTCACCAGAATGTAGCATTTGCTCCCAAATACACGAAAATAAGAAACATTGGGTTTGTTACCAGTTAGGAGTTTGTAGGAGGTCTTCTTGAGGAGACGGTGCAGATAGAGCCGGTTTATGGCATGGCAAGCTGTGTTCACAGCTTCTGACCAAAACCGCTCAGGCGTCTTGTACTTTCCAAGAATCATTCTCACCATGTCGATTAGCGTCCTGTTCTTCCTCTCTACCACACCATTTTGTTGTGGTGTGTAGGGAGCGGAGAACTCGGGCTTGATGCCTTCCTCCTCAAGAAACTCTTCAACTTGAAGATTCTTGAACTTGGACCCATTGTCGCTTCTTATCTTCTTCACCTTTAGCTCAAACTCATTTTGAGCTCCCCTTAAGAAGCGCTTTAGGGTTCCTTGGGTTTTGGATTTGTCCTGCAAAAAGAAAACCCATGTGAAGTAGGAAAAATCATCAACTATCACAAGACCATACTTACTTCCCCCGATGCTGAGATAGGCAACGGGGCCGAAGAGATCCATGTGAAGAAGTTCCAGTGGTCTTGACGATGTCATCACATTCTTGTTGTGATGAGTGCTTCCCACCTATTTCCCTGCTTGGCATGCTGTACAAGGTCTATCTTTCTCAAAACAAACATCGGTTAGTCCTAACACATGATCTCCCTTTAGAAGCTTATGAAGGTTCTTCATCCCAACATGTGCTAGACGGTGATGCCAAAGCCAGCCCATATTAGTCTTAGCTATTAAGCATGCATCTAGATCAGCATTCTCTTTCGAAAAATCTACTAAATAGAGCTTGCCGTCTAATACACTCTTAAAAGCTAGTGAACCATCACTCCTTCTAAAGACAGATACATCAACATTTGTAAATAAACAATTGTAGCCCATGTGACACATTTGACTTACAGACAGTAGATTGTACCCGAGCGACTCTACTAAAAATACATTTGATATTGAGTGCTTGTTTGAGATGGCTATCTTGCCCAAGCCTTTGACCTTGCCTTGGTTCCCATCTCCAAAGATAATAGTATCCTGGGAATCCCTGTTCTTGACGTAGGAGGTGAACATCTTCTTCTCCCCCGTCATGTGGTTTGTGCATCCACTGTCAATAATCTAGCTTGAGCCCCCGGATGCATAAACTAGCAAGGAATTTAAGCTTGGGTTTTAGGTACCGAACTCTTGTTGGGTCCTACAAGGTTAGTCACAACAATTTTTGGAACCCAAATGAAGGTCTTGTCTCCCTTGCATTTAGATCCCAATTTTCTATCTACAACTTTTGCATTTTTACATGAAAGTACAAATGAGGCATTGCAAGCATGATAAACAGTAGTAGGTCCATAGCAAACTTTCCTAGGTGCATGAGAAGGAGCATAATTTTTCCTAGGCCTACTTCTACCATGAACAAAAGCGGAACTTGATGCGAACATAGCATGAGAATTAAATGTAGAATCATGAGAAACAATATGACCATGGCATCTATCATTATGAGCATGACTAGTGAATTTCCTATTATACATATAGGCATGGTTCTTTTGAGAACTACTAGCCATAGGAGCCTTTCCTTTCTCCTTGTTGAGACCGGAAGTCCTTTGGCTTGTTAAGTTCTTGGTTTCCTTTCGAAAACCAAGTCCATCCTTAATTGAGGGGTGTCTACCAATGGTGTAGGCATCCCTAGCAAATTTTAATTTCTCATAATTATCCATGCAAGTCTTAAGTTGAGCATTAAGACTTGCAACATCATTGTTTAATTTGGTAATGGGGGAGACATGTTTATTACAAGCATCAATATCAAAATCTTTACATCTATTGCAAATAACGACATGCTCTACACATGAACTAGTTTCATTAACTTTCTCTAGCTTAGCATTTAATGCATCATTTAAATTCCTTAAGCTAGAGATATATTCATGTCAAGTAGACAACTCAGACGATAGCATTTCATTTCTCTTAATTTCTAGAGCAAGAGATTTTTGAACACTAACAAATTTATCATGCTCTTCATACAAAATATCCTAGTAATCTATCCTTTTCATTAAGAGAATCAAATAATTCATTTATCTTGTCTACTTTAGTTCTATCTAATCCCTTAAACAAATCAGTATAGTCTACTTCATCATCATATGACTCTTCATCACTAGAAGAAGTATATTTGGGAGTGTCCCAAATACATACCTTCTTCTCCTTAGCCATAAGGCACGTATGGCGTTCGTTGGGGAAGAGCGAAGATTTGTCAAAGGCTGAGGCAGCTAGTCCTTCATTATTAGAGTCGGATGAAGAGCAGTCAGAGTCCCATTCCTTTCCAAGGTGCGCCTCGCCCTTCGCCTTCCTGTAGTTCTTCTTCTCCTTCTTCCCATGCTTTTCTTGTGCCTAGTCATTTTCATTATCAGGACATTGAGCAATAAAATGACCAGTCTTACCGCATTTGAAGCAGGAGCATTTTACCTTGACTTGTTCTTGTTGGGGTACTCCTTTCGTCCCTTTAGTGCGGTCTTGAAATGCTTGATGATGAGCGCCATTTCATCTTCATTGAGCCCTGCCACCTCCACTAGTGCTACCTTGCTAGGTAGTGCCTCCCTATTGCTGGTTACCTTAAGAGTAATGGGTTGCGGCTCATAGATGGGAAGTGGACCGTTCAAGGCGTCATCCACGTATCATGCATCCTTCACCATCATGCGCCCGCTCATGAATTTTCTGAGGATTTCCTTGGGCGTCATCCTGGTGTACCTGGGGTTCTCACGAATAAGATTTACAAGATGGGGGTCAATAACTATAAATGACCTGAGCATGAGTCGGACGACATCATGATCCGTCCATCTTGTACTCCCGTAGCTTTGAATTTTGTTGACCAGGGTCTTGAGCCTGTTGTAGGTCTATGTTGGCTCCTCTCCCCTGATCATCGCAAATCTCCCCATCTCGCCTTCCACCAGTTCCATCTTGGTGATCATGGTGGCATCATTTCCCTAATGAGAGATCTTGAGGGTGTCCTAGATTTGTTTAGCGTTGTCCAAGCCGCTAACCTTGTTATATTCATCCCTGCACAGAGATGCTAGCAAAACAGTAGTGGCTTGGGCATTTTATGAATCTGTTCATTTATAAACACAGGATTATCAGTACTATCAAAGTGCATCCATTTTCTACAATTTCCCATATGCTAGGATGGAGGGAGAATAAATGACTACGCATTTTATTACTCCAAAAAGAATAGTCCTCTCCATCAAAGTGTGGGGGTTTTCCAAGTTGAATTGATAGTAAATGCGCATTTGAATTGTAAGGAATGCGAGAATAGTCAAAAGAGTAATTCTGATTGACCGTTTTCTTTTTCGACGAGTCGTCGTCATCGTCATCCCTTGGTGAAGAAGTGGAGGCGTCGCTGTCATAGTAGATGATCTTATTGATGTGCCTCTTCTTCTTCTCGTCCCTCTTCTTGTGACTCGATCCTGAGTCAGTGGGCTTGTTGTCTCTTGGCTCGTTGAAGAGGGACTCCTCCTTGTTGTTGACCACCATCCCTTTACCCTTCGAATCCATCTCTTCAGGCGAGTAGTCCCTTAGATGAAGAGTACGGCTCTGATACCAATTAAGAGCACCTAGAGGGGGGGTGAATAGGTGATCCTGCAAAATTCAACACTCAAAGCACAAACTCGGTTTTCAAAATGTTAGTTCGATTGCCCAAGTTGCTAGAGAGCGAGCTATTGAGAAGAAAACAATCATAGAGAAAAATAGCACAAGAGACACAGTGATTTATCCCGTGGTTCGGCCAAGTAACACTTGCCTACTTCCATGTTGTGGCGTCCCAATGGACGAGGGTTGCACTCAACCCCTTTCAAGTGATCCAATGATCAACTTGAATACCACGGTCTTTTCCTTTCGAGTTCTTTTCCCGTTTGCGAGGAATCTTCACAAATTGGGGCCTCTCCTCTTACAATGTTGATTACACAAAAAGCACAGAAATAAGGGAGGGAAGAAACACAAAAAAGACTCAAATCACAGTAACTACGCACACAAGCCAAGAAGTGAGCACAAGACACGGCGCAAGGAGTTTACAACTTAGACGGTGCTCAAATCTCTAATACAGGGAATCCATTGTGTGATTGCGGAATCTGGGAGTCTTAGGATGATTAGTAGAAGCTTGGTGTACTGCTCTATGCGCCTAGCGGTCCCTTTTATAGCCCCAAGGCAGCTAGGAGCTGTTGGAGATCAACTTGGAAGGCAAATCTTGCCTTCTGTCGAGTGGCGCACCGGACAGTCCGGTGCACCACCGGACATGAACAGTACCAGTCCGGTGCGTGATCTCTTTCCTTTTCTAGCGAAGCCAACCGTTGGATCTTCGGATCTGTTGGCGCACCAGACACTGTCCGGTGCACACTGGACAGTCTGGTGCGACTATCTGACCGTTGGCTCATCCACGTGTCGCCCATTGATCGTGCAGACGACCGTTGGCCGCGGGCACCTATGGCTCACCAGATAGTCCAGTGAATTATAGCTGCGGTGCCTTCTCCATTTCCCAAGAGCGATGAGTTCATCATCAAAGACTTGGGCGCAAGCGCTGATGACTCATCGGATAGTCCGGTGCACCACTGGACAGTCTGGTGATTTATAGCCACGTCGCCACGCCGATTCCTGAGAGCATCCAGTTCACCGCCAGGCCAGCCTGGGCATCGGATAGTCCGGTGTGCCACAGGCTGGTGCTGGTTTGGCTACACCGAACCATACCTTCTCCAACTCTTTTCTTCTTTTCTTGGCACTGTCTCTAGCACTTAGATAAACATGTTGGCATTCAAAAACAATTTACTAAGTCTAGAAACATACCTTGTTCTTTGATGTGCACTTTTCACCTACTTAGCACATATGAGTTTAAAACAATGTGTTGGGCATCTAATCACCAAAACAATAATAGAAATGGCCCAAGGGCACATTTCCCTTTCAAAACTCTACGACCACTTTCGTCATGTCATCAAAGAAGACAATAGTGCTAGGGGCTGTCCTTGCTCCACTGGACACCAATCAAGACAAAGTCCTTCTAAGGGAGGCCCGAAGCCAGAAGAGGAAGACCACTAGCCCAACTCCACAAGATGAAGAGCTAGATCAAGAGATTAGCAACCCAGAGGCCATACATCAACAAGTGGAAAAGAGAAGGGAGAAAATGCTTCGGCTAGCTGAGTTGCAAAAGAAGATTGACAATGTAGCCAAGGAGATGCGACATATCGCATAGGATACTGAGCAAGGACATAGACCACACAAAGAGACCTTCGCCAGGAGGTCCCTAGCCATGATGATGTGTGGTATGATGATCTTCATCATGACAGCATTGGTTTTGATGATGCTTCTCCTCTAGCTACAAAGTTGCAGGCTATCCCATGACCACCTTTGTATAAGCTACCACAACTACCCATGTACGATGGCCATTCAGAACCGAAGCAATTTCTGATGAGCTAAGAAGCGACCATATCATCTTATAGTGCCAACACTACTATCATGGCAAAATCCTTCGTCATGGCAGTGAGGAGTGTTGCTCAAACCTGGTATTCCTCTCTCAGGCGAGGAACAATTACATCATGGCAGAAACTAAAAGACATGTTGGTCACTAGCTTTCAAGGATTTCAGACGAAGCCAGTAACTGCTCAAGCTTTGCTCCAGTGCACATAGGATCATGAAGAATATTTGCAGGCATATGTCCAAAGGTTCTTGCGCCTCAGAGCCCAGGCACCAACGGTGCCAAATGAAATCATCATTGAAGCAATGATCAAGGGACTTTGCCCATGTCCAATGACATAATATTTTTCCCAGAAACCTCCTCAAACCCTGGAGAAGCTTCTCCAAAAAATGGATGAGTATATCAGAGCTGACAATGATTTTCGACAAAGAAGGGAGGAAGCCTACAGATACTCTGAGATGACCAGGGGCTTCGGGGGAAGGCTTCATCCAAGGCATGTCAGAACAATTCACAACCCCAGTCAAAGCGAAGACAAAAGCAATTACAATCAAGGGCAACACCGCAGCTCCCAGTCAACAGGGACACAACAAAACTCCTTCAGACCGCCAGCCCAAAGAGGCAGAGGAGGACAAAGCTTTGGAGGGAGATAGAACTCCCAACCAAGAAGACTGTTCTGCCTATTCTGCGGAGAGAACAAGGGACATACAACAAGGACTTGTCAAGTAACGATACAAAAACAGAAGGAGATAACTGAGGCCGAAGCACGCTAGAACCAGCCGAAGCAAGTTCTTCACACTGCTTCATGCTACTCTCCATACATCCTGGAGTATGTGTGTAACCAACAGCCATTTTCACAACCTACAACTTTGATTGCTTCGACAAGTCACTCTCCAGCTAGGTGGGTTCTACCCTAGCCACCTGTATCAGTATCAACTTCATCTCATAATCAGCAGCCTTAGGGGCGGTGTCAAGTTCAGGAGCAGCGTGATTAGGGGTGGATATCGAGCCAGCTCGGCTCGTTATGGCTCATTACTGTAACGAGCCAGCTCGGCTTGGCTTGATATACTAACGAGATAAACATCTAGCTTGGTTCAACTCGTTAGAAAGCTCGAGCCAGCTCATTAGGCTCGCGAGCCACACAACTAAATACAAAGATCTATGTACATAAATATATATAACTAAAAAAATCATATTTTAAGTGTTTAACACTACAAACCCAAAACCTTTATAATATTATTATCATATCATCGTCCTAGCTTCTACTTTTAATTTAAATTAAATAACCAAATATGTATTAACTTACAGATTTACAAACCCTTATTATAATAAGATAGCAATAAGCATCATTATAAAGCAATTTATCATCCATTCCACAAACATGTAACATTTCATTGCACAACACTAGCATCATATGCTGCTAGAAACAAAGTTCACAAAACCATAACCAATAATCAAATATTAAATATGCAATGTAGTTATGTAGCGATGCAATAATGCAAATATTTAAGCACATGGCACATCCACACATGTCCATATATCACAGATCATAATTACGAGAAAACAAGACTATGAGAGATGAGACGACACCAACGACTAGACAAACTTGTGTTGTGGCTTGGCTCGTTTGGCTCGCGAGCTAGTTCACGAGCTAACCTGAGCTGGCTCATTAGAGAACCGAGCTATAATGATAGCTTGACTCGTTACAAAATTAAAACAAGCCGAGTGAAGCCGAGCTACTAACGAGCTGAGTCGAGAGAGTTATCGAGCCACAAGTATTTTGTCCAGCCCTAAGCGTGATGTAAGAGAAGAGTCCGAAGCTCGAACTGTTAACAACACTGTTCCAGAATCCAGGCATATTTACTGAAGCAACAGAGGGACTGGATCAAGAACTTAATACACATTTATTGTAATTTTTGTTTCTTTTGCTTTACTTTCTTGCCTTAAAAATAATTTGAGAAGGCACAACCTTCGACACTTTATAATAAATCTGCGGACCATCGAGTGTAACAAAAAAGCCAAAGAAGCTCCAAAGTCGTTCCTAAGGGGATGCAGAGCTAAATGTCACCTAGTAAAGGTGAAGAAGCTCCAAAGTCGTTCCTAAGGGGATGCAGAGCTAAAATGTCACCTAGTAAAAGTGAAGAAGCTCCAAAGTCGTTCCTAAGGGGATACAGAGCTAAAATACCACCTAGTAAAGGTGAAGAGACTCCAAAGTCGTTCCTAAGGGGATGCAAAGTCTTATTATAATATGTTTTACATCATCATTTTTACCCAAGTATTTTTTTTGCATCATGTCATTGCGTCATTTGGTATCATACCATCATACATCATGTTACATCATCCATGAAGTGCAAATAAGGGGAATGGTTCCCTCGTCTACAGATGTGACTCAGCTACGAAGCTAAAATTGGGATTTTTTGAGAAATTACGGATTAAAAGCAGCGGGAGAAATAAAAGGAAAATATGCTACAATTATCGTCATCAACGGATGTTGGCCACTTGTTCTCAAATGCTATGAGTTAAGAACAAGGCAACAAAATGTTATTGGTTAAAACTTTCGTCCTTCAAAGCATTATCTCCCTTCGGACATAATGATTTTTGGACGAAGGTTATGAAGGTCATACCTTCATCATCTCAGTATAAAATAATGAAAGTAGAAGCATATGAAAACATGGAAAAATAACATGAATAATCATATGATGTTACTAGCATCTTTTTTATAATATCATCATGAATAAACATGAACAATATTGAATTACATTTATACCTTCGGCTCAGGCAGAAGGTGAGAATCCCAGTGTGACGTGCAAATGAATATAGGACAGCGTGAACAGTATGGTGTTACTGTTCATCTATTTATAGGCACAGGACGCAGCTTGTGTAAAATTACATCCATGCCCTTGATATTTACTATTGACTTAAGGACGATCTATCGAGGACTAGATGCCTTTTCCTCTTTAAGTCGGTTTCATTTTCCACTGCTAAGCCGAAGCTTCTCCATACATAGCTTCGGAACCGGTTCATCCTTCTCCCAGACCACGCTTTTCATATTGTGTACAACTTCATTCCGAGGTCGAGGGTCCCTGTGAATGTATTATACTTGGAAAACATGTTAGTTGTTTCTTGAGGACCTTCGGAAGATGAAGGCCCCCAACAGTAGCCCTCGAAGTATTAATTTGTTATAATAACGAATTCAGACTGCGACGTGAATAAAGGCCTTAAGGCTAAGGTCCGAAAAACACCTTCCCTTCGCTAGAATAGCGAAAGTCAATGACAAACGGGGCCCACCAAGTTACAAAGCGCTAGGCGTATAAATAAGAACCCAGAGCGGCAACATTTGATACGCCATTTATGCTGCTTGCGGTATTTTCTTAAATTTTTAACTCTTGCTTACAAGCTCTTGCTTGATTTTTGAGCTTCGGTTTAAAGACGTTCTTGCTTCATATCTGAGAAGAAGATGACTGAGAGGAGAAGAAGATAACTGAGGAGAAGATGACTGAGGAGAAGAAGATATCAGAGGAGAAGAAGTTGTATGAAGAGAAGAAAGTTGCGGATCCTTTTATTGCTGGGTTTTATGAGTCTATGGCGAAAACAAATACAGAAAAAATTACTAAGGAGATAATGGAGGGTTTGTCTAAAGATTCTGATGACAGTGATAGTTATGATGTGGAAAGTGGAGATGAAGATTCTGAGGATCGGCCCTGGCGGCCAAGCCATACTATCTTCGGTAAATCGACCATTAAACAAAGTCATATTGACGCCATGAGAGGGAGATATTTTCGTGATATGTCTATTGTGAGGGTCGGAGGAGACAACACTGCCCCTGCTCCCGAGGAGAATGAAGTTGTTATTTACCGAAGCTTCTTGAAGGCGGGCCTTCGGTTCCCGTTGAGCAAATTTGTGGTTGAAGTGTTAAAGATATTCTAGATTTTTCTTCATCAGATTACCCCCAAAGCTATAATTAGGATGGGGATGTTTGTCTGGACTGTAAGAAGCCAAGGACTGGAGCCAAGTGCGAAATGCTTTTGCAATATGCACGAGCTACTATATGAGACGAAGGCTACCGGCAAAGAACAATACCACAACAACTTCGGTTGTTATGGATTCATTGCTCGCCTAATGCAAGCTACATGGTGCCAACTTATCGAAAAAGGTGGCCTGGGGCCTGGATGGAGGAGTGGTTTTACATCAAAAATGATCTGATTGAAAGGGAGGATATCAAGGAAATCATTCAGCGCCCCATCTGGTCTCGCTTCGGCCTCCGAAGGCCAGAGGTGGCTATCGAAGGTGACGTCGAAGCATGCCAAAAGGCCTTCAGCAATGTTTGTGCCTTCATTGGCACAAGAGATATAGTCCAAGAGCACATAGACTATAGGGTGTGGCCACTTATGAATAGCTGGGAAATGCCGAAGAAAACTACTATGGAATCCAGTGAAGGTGGCTTAGTTCGATTGAAATATACCTTCAGATTCAGGGAGAAGTTTGACGAACCAAAGGATGACTGGCTGAAATGCATTGAAGCTACCAGCGACGAGCTTCTTGGGACATATTCAAAGGCCAAAGATGATGCCTTGTCCGCAGCCTTCGGTGGTTGGGCAAGAAAAGATTGAACAGGGTGTTTGTTGCAATTGGCTTCGTATACCCTGATTACCGCTACCCCTTGAAAAGGCAAGGAAAAAACAGAAAAACTGCCACTTTAGCCACCCCATATGCGCCGAAGGGAAAGAAAATTAAAGTTCTGACCCACCGACCTCGATATGTTGAAACGACCATAGTGCCTGAATTTGGTGAAGGGACCTCTTCTACTGCCGAAGCAAAACAAGTTGCTTCCACCGTGCAGGGCGCTGAAGAATCGATTGTAGTGCCGAAGATGCCTATAGTCGAGCCAGCCGAAGCCAAGGATGATGCGGCCGAAGAGCCTAAATTTGAAAAAAACAATGAAATGCCAGAAATTCTGAGCCCACCAGCAGAGGCAGAATTGCTGAAGTGCAAAAGGCTCCTGCTGTAACCCCCAAGAGAAGGAGGATGGACAGCGTGCTAGAAGCTGTGATGGAGACAACGAAGGCTTTGAGCCCTGCTCCTATTAAGAAAATTGCCGAAGCTGTCAAAGTACAGGCCAAAGCCAAAGCTGGGCCTTCAGTGTCCATTGAGACGAAGGCTTTCGTGCATGAAGATAAAGCTGAGCAACAAACTTCAGATACCGTTATGGTAGCAGGGCAAGATAAGATAGAAAAAGCAAAATCTTCTACCCCCGAAGCTTTGGCCGAAGATGTTGATTACATTATTCAACATGCTTCGGGGAAAAAGTTATCCAAAGAAGAGATCTTAGAAGCCAGACACTACACCCAGAAACTAAAATATCTAAAGGGGGCCCTAGTGTTCAATGACACTAACGAAGATGATTTCCTATACTGTCTCCCAGACAACAAAGAAATATCCGTTTGCCGGGAGATAGCCAAAAGTATGGGATTTCCGAAGCTTGAGGAAGGCCTTTCGGCCATGTCGAAGGATGATCTTGCTGATAGCCTTGCGTACAACAGTATAAAGGTATAGAAGTTAACTTTTAAAGTTGGAAATGAAACAACTCATTGTTGTGCTTAATTCTTTCTTTCTCTTTGCAGGGATTAATTCTTAGCAATGCCTTGAGGGCACAGAAGAGCGCCGAAGACAAAAGCTGTACAATGTCTCTCAGCAACCTTCGCTCAGAGGTAATTGGGTTGAGAAATGAAGGTCTGGAGAAAGACAAGATTTTAATTTCATTAGTGAGTAAAATGAAAGAAGACGAAGCTAAGTACAATGCTCAGGCTGAAGCCCAAAAAGCCAAAGTTGAAAACCTTCGGAAGCAACTTGCTGAAGCCAAAGAAAATTGTGAAGTCGCGAAGGCCAGCCAAGAAATAAGTGAATGGTGGAAGGCCTGGCTAGAGAAAAACATTGAGGAGCTTCGTGAATTCAAAGAAAGATGCTTCGAAAAAATCCTCGGATTACATAAAAAATTTGAAAAATAGCTTTGCAAAAGTTGGTGCCTACTCCTCTGAAGAGAACTTCATTCGAGGCGACCCTGAAGGCGTCATTGAATGGATAAGGGGGGAAGCCGAAGCTTTTGAGGAAATTTTGAATGATCATGGAGATATTTGTGCTTTCTCCGGCACCCGGGGAGTCGCGGCTATTCTGGAAAAGGCTGGATGTGAACATGTGAAAGCTGCAGCTCAGGCCGAAGCCGCCTTTTCCATAAACAACACGAAGGACCCTTCAGCTGAAGCAACTTTAGTGGGCGGAAAGTTTTATTCTGATGTCTGGGTGAATGGTGGCTGAGAATTGGCCCATGAAATTATAAAAAAGAATGAAAAAGACACCCATGACGCCCGAGAAGAAGCTAGGTGAGCTGAAGAGGCTGCTGAGCGAGAAAGGTGCATAGGTATTGTTTTTAAATTTTTGTCACACCCGGGTTTCGGGGCACCAAGACCCGGGCGCGAACATAATCACCAGGTGTGCTAGGACCAAGTCTCACACATATGATGAATCATGGCACAGGATCGAATGTCACATCTTTACTATATAATAGGAGTTCCGTACAAAATAAATAAATAAATACATTATAAGGAGACAACGGTCCAGCAACCCAAAGTTGACTGGGAGACGACGGCCTAGACCTCTCACGAACATGTCACAGCATCCTCCATGCGCCTCATCCTTCGGTACCTGTTCTTGACCTGTGGGGGGGGTGTGAGACAGCAAGAGTGAGCTCACATACGTTCATAGCTCAACAAGTTGTGGGTAATAATGTGCATGAACTCGTCAAAGGTGGGAGCTCACGTGAAGTGTAAGGCTTACCAAAGAGGATGGTTAAAGCTGAGCATTGCTTTTAAAGTTGGTCAAAATTTTATTAGCAGTTATTAAGTGTAAGTAAATACCAACCCAATTAAGTAGTAGAACAAAAGTAACAACATCACCTGCGCTGCAATGCATATGACAAATTGAATTTAGTTCCATAAATTAATCATGTGAGGGTCCGAGCTGCTCATGACGTGAGCACGGCTAGTATACCAGTTTTACACTCTGCAGAGGTTGCGCATCTTTACCCACAAGTCATGTTACCTATCTGCCAAGGGATCGCGACTTCCCATACACCTCTACCGAGGAGGCGAGGCAGGGTAACACTACGAGGCCTTTACAAAGTTCCACTAGCTTCAGAAAACCCGCTACAGTTTATAGGAAGCTCCAATGCAGGGACCCCTCACATGACCGCCATCGCAGCAAAATCATCCCAAGGGCCTCCCTACACTGACCACTCCCCTACTGCCCTTGCCCCTTTCGGGTAAGGTAGTCTTCCACTAGCTTTCCTAATTAATCAGCCAAGGCCGTCCCATTAAACCCTTGTGGTAGCACTGTTTTCCCGGGTGGTCGCTCCATGTTCCAATTAACATAATGATCTTATCATGAACAGAAATAATAAACTGATAATAAAAGTGTAATCATGAATAATGTATCTTCATACCCAAAACCACATAAAGCACTAGCAAGTACTACCCAAAAAGTTCAGTGGTAAACAAGGTATAAGATAGACAAACTAGGGTAACCTATTGGGTCCCATCAAAATTAAACCTATGCAGATCATTATGATTAATTAGAACATGAGTGGGGTAAAAAGAAGTGATCAAGGGCAAAACTTGCCTGGGACTTGAGATTCCAGGTACCAACTTGCTCTTCAGATGACACGTGACCTCACGCTAGTCGTAGTAATACAAACAAACAGTGTATAGGCAAAATTAACATCACACCAAACATGTATACAAATTACATATTAATAATCTACATATTGAAATAAGATAACAGGAACATGAATTATTAATTTTGGAGTTATAGGTTTTAAGTTATGGATTTCCAAAGATTCTATGTGTTTTGCACAAGATTAATTAGTATATCAATTTTAATATGGCTTTCATGTCAAAACAGTGACACAAAATATAAACAATAATATTACAAAATTATAGAAACTGGAATGGGTTAATTCGGAGTTAGAATGAATTAAATATGAATTAAACCAGTTTCTAGCATTTATTCTCACATTAAAATCATTTTCTAAATTTATTTTTCTGATTTTTCTATCTCCTGGGCTGAGTACCTAAATCCAGGAAGGCCAGGGGCTAAATCATAAACTTTCTCAGACTTAGTAAACAATCCGATGTGGACGGCGGGTTGAATACCTAAAAGTATAGGGTCTCTTTAGTGAAATGGCATGGCAAAGAGGTATGATGGATTCTGAGCCATCCGATCCCGACCCAAGGGCCTAGATTAGAAGCCGGCTACAACAAACCGGTAACGGACTGGAGACCACCAGATCCAGATCGGGCGGTCCATAACCGTTTTTGCTCCCACTCTAATTCTCACCATCCGATCACCGACAAGCGCCCCAGATTTATTGGCTTGAACCATTATCTCTAGCTCTCATCGATACCGTTGATTAGGATCCAACGGTGCTCGTGTTCTCCTTCTCCCTTTGCCAACCCGAGGAAGCGCTGCTGCAAGCCCTGGCAGAGCTACGCCGGCGACCCGCCCATCATGACCTCCTAGGAATCCCACTCTGCCCACGACATGCCTACGTGCAAAGGTGACTTAGGCGAACACAACTGTGGGCACCCAACCGGCAACCGGTCGCCGCGCAGCAGAGCAGGCTGCCCACGGTACAGGTGGCTCCGCGGCGGCGACCAACACCGCAGCGAGCAATCGACCGTGCACCAATGCCCGAAACACCGAATAGATCCGTGCCACCCACAGTGGTTGTTAAGATGAATCGAGGGGAAACGCATTACCTGTTGTTGAATCGGTGACAAACCATGCCCATGGCGTGAGGTGGCACCGCGGCGGAGGAAGAACTTTGACGACAAATTCTCAGGTCTTCGAGTTGTCGCAGCATCAGAGGATGTCCAGATACTTCCTCCGAGCATCAACGAAGGCTCCTAGGCACACTGAAAGGGAAATAGGCTTACACCTTTTCCTAAGTTGATTTTGGTGGTTGAATTGCCCAACACAAATATTTGGACTAACTAGATTGCTCTAGATTATAAGTTTTTACAGGTGCCAAAGGTTCACAATAGACCAATGAAAAGACCAAGAAAGGGTTTCAAACAAAGAGAGCCAAAGACAACCCAAAGGCACCCTGGTCTGGCGCCACCGGACTGTCCGGTGCACCACCGAACAGTGTCCGGTGCACCAGTGAACTCGACGCTGAACTCGCCACCTTCAAGAAAATGGAGGCCGCTCCGCTATAATTCACCGGACCGTCCGGTGTATGCACCGGACAGTGTCCGGTGGCACACCGGACTGTCCGGTGTGCCAGTGGAGCAACGGCTACTTCAAGAGCAACGGTCGACTGCAACGCATTTAATGCACGCCTGCGCGCGCAGAGGTCAGAGCACGAGCAGCTGGTGCACCGGACAGTCTACAGGACCTGTCCGGTGCACCACCGGACAGCCCAGAGGCCCCAAAAGTCAGAGCTCCAACGGTCGAACCCCAATGGCTGGCTGACGTGGCTGGCGCACCGGACAGTGTCCGGTGGCGCACCGGACTATCCGGTGAGCCATGCGACAGCAGACTTCCAACGGCCACATTTTGGTGGTTGGGGCTATAAATACCCCAACCACCCCACATTCAATTGCATCCAAGTTTCTACACTTCTACAACCTTACAAGAGCTATAAGCATTCAATTCAAGACACACCAAAGAGATCAAATCCTCTCCCAACTCCACATAAAGCTTTAGTGATTAGAGAGAGATTTGTTGTGTTCATTTGAGCACTTGCACTTGGATTGCTTTCTTTTCTTTCTCATTCCTTCTTGTGGACATACTCAATTGTAACCAAGGCAAGAGACACCAATTGTGTGGTGGTCCTTGCGGGGACTTAGTGTCCCATGTGATTGAGAAGAGAAGCTCACTCGGTCTAAGTGACCGTTTGAGAGAGGGGAAAGGGTTGAAAGAGACCCGGTCTTTGTGACCACCTCCACGGGGAGTAGGTTTGCAAGAACCGAACCTCGGTTAAAACAAATCCTTGTGTCTCACTCTTTATTTGCTTGCGATTGTTTTTCACCCTCTCTCTTGGACTCACTTATATTTCTAACGCTAACCCGGGCTTGTAGTTGTGATTAACTTTGTAAATTTCAGTTTCGCCCTATTCACCCCCCTCTAGGCGACTTTCAATAGGTATCAGAGCCCAGTGCTTCATTAGAGCCTAACCGCTCGAAGGGATGTCGGGAGATCACGCCAAGAAGGAGATGGGGACCGACGAGAAGCCCATTACAAGCCACGGTAAGGCTTCATCGGGAGAGTCCCGCAACAAGGGAAGGGGAAGAGAAGGAGAAGGACTCCCCTTCACACAAGTCGCATCGGAAGTGGCGATAAGAAAAAGAAGATGAGGAAGGTGGTCTACTATGAGACCGACTCTTCATCACCATCGACCTCCGGCTCCGACGCGCCGTCCATAACTTCTAAGCGCCAAGAGCGCAAGAAGTATAGTAAGATCCCTCTACGCTACCCTCGCATTCCTAGACATAACTCCATTACTTTCCGTTCCATTAGGCAAGCCGCCAACCTTTGACGGTGAAGATTATGCTAGGTGGAGTGATTTGATGAAATATCACCTAACCTCACTCCACAAAAGTATATGGGATGTTGTTGAGTTTGGAGTACAGGTATCTTCCGTAGGGGATAAGGATTACGATGAGGACGAGGTGCCCAAATCGAGCACTTCAACTCTCAAGCCACCATTATACTCCTCCAATCTCTAAGCCGTGAGGAGTATAACAAGGTGCAAGGATTAAAGAATGCCAAAGAGGTTTGGGACGTGCTCAAAACCGCGCACGAAGGAGATGAGGTGACCAAGATCATCAAGCGGGAAACGATCGAGGGGGAGCTCGGTCGCTTCATGCTTCACCAAGGGGAGGATCCGCAAGCTATGTACAACCGCTTGAAGACCTTGGTGAACCAAGTGCGCAACCTCGGGAGCACAAAATGGGATGACCATGAGATGGTCAAGGTTATTCTTAGATCCCTCATTTTTCTTAACCCTACGCAAGTTCAATTAATTCGAGGTGATCCTAGATACAAGCTAATGTCTCCCGAGGAGGTTATAGGAAAATTTGTGAGCTTTGAGCTAATGATTAAAGGTTCAAAGAAAATCATCGAGCAAGGCACCTCCTCCACGCCCGAGGCACAACCCGTCGCATTCAAGGCAACGGAGGAGAAGAAGGAAGAGTCCACACCATGTAGGATCCCCATCGATGCCTCAAAGCTCGACAATGAGGAGATGGATTTAATCATCAAAAGCTTTCGACAAATCCTCAAGCAAAGGAAGGGGAAGGACTACAAGCCTCGCTCCAAGAAGGTTTGCTACAAGTGTGGTAAGCCCGGTCACTTTATTGCAAAATGTCCTATTTCTAGTGACAGTGACAGGGGCGACGACAAGAAGGGGAGAAGAAAGGAAAAGAAGAGGTACCACAAGAAGAAGGGCGGCGATGCCCATGTGTGCCGCGAGTGGGACTCCGACGAGAGCTCCACCGACTCCTCCGACGAGGACGCCGCCAACATCGCCGTCAACAAGGGACTTCTCTTCCCCAACGTCGGCCACAAGTGCCTCATGGCAAAGGACGGCAAAAGGAAGAAGGTTAAATCCAAATCCTCCACTAAATATGCATCCTCTAGTGATGAAGACAATTCTAGTAATGAGGAGGATAATTTGTTTACCCTTTTTGCCAACCTTAACATGGAACAAAAAGAGAAGCTAAATGAATTGATTAGTGCTATTCATGATAAGGATGAACTCTTGGATAGCCAAGAGGACTTCCTAATTAAGGAAAATAAGAAACATGTTAAGGTTAAGAATGCTTATGCTCTAGAGATGGAAAAATATGAAAAATTAACTAGTGAGCTAAGCACTTGTCATGATGTTATTGCCAATCTTAGAAATGAAAATGCTAGATTAATTGCTAAGGTTGATTCAAATGTTTGTGATGATTCATATGCCAATCTTAGAAATGATCATGCTATTTCTATTGCTAAGGTTGAGAAATTAAATGCCTCTCTTGCTAGCCTTAGATGTGAAAATGAAAAATTGATTGCTAAGGCTAAAGAGTTAGATGTTTGCAATGCTTCCATTTCTGATCTTAGAAGTGAAAATGATATTTTACATGCTAAGATTGTTGAACTAAAAACTTGCAAACCCTCTACATCTACCATTGAGCATGTTTCTATTTGCACTAGATGTAGAGATGTTTACATTAATGCTATTCATGATCATATGGCTTTAATTAAACAACAAAATGATCATATAGCAAAATTAGATGCTAAAATTGCCGAGCATGAACTTGAAAATGAAAATTTAAATTTGCTCGTAGTATGCTTTATAGTGGGAGACGCCCTGGCATCAAGGATGGCATTGGCTTCCAAAAGGGAGACAATGTCAAACTTAATGCCCCTCCTAAAAAATTATCTAACTTTGTTAAGGGCAAGGCTCCCATGCCTCAGGATAACAAGGGTTACATTTTGTACCCTGCCAGTTATCCCGAGCATAAGATTAGGAGAATTCATTCTAGGAAGTCTCACTCTGGCCCTAATCATGCTTTTATGTATTAGGGTGAGACATCTAGTTCTAGGCAATCAACTCATGCTAAATTGCCTAAAAAGAAAACTCCTAGTGCATCAAATGAACCTAGCATTTCATTTAAAACTTTTGATGCATCCTATGTTTTGACTAACAAATCCGGCAAAGTAGTTGCCAAGTATGTTGGGGACAAACACAAGGGATCAAAGACTTGTGTTTGGGTACCCAAAGTTCTTGTATCTAATGTCAAAGGACCCAAAACTGTTTGGGTACCTAAAATCAAGAACTAAACTTGTTTTGTAGGTTTATGCATCCGGGGGCTCAAGTTGGATCATCGATAGCGAGTGCACAAACCACATGACAGGGGAGAAAAAGATGTTCTCCTCATACGAGAAAAACCAAGATCCCCAACGAGCTATCACATTCGGGGATGGAAACCAAGGTTTGGTCAAAGGTTTGGGTAAAATAGCTATATCTCCTGACCATTCCATTTCCAATGTTTTTCTTGTTGATTCATTAGATTACAATTTGCTTTCCGTTTCTCAACTATGCAAAATGGGCTACAACTGTCTATTTACTGATGTAGGTGTCACTGTATTTAGAAGAAGTGATGATTCAGTAGCATTTAAGGGAGTGTTAGAGGGTCAGCTATACTTAGTTGATTTCAATAGAGCTGAACTCGACACTTGCTTAATTGCTAAGACTAACATGGGCTGGCTCTAGCATCGCCGACTAGCACATGTTGGAATGAAGAATCTTCACAAGCTTCTAAAGGGAGAACACATTTTAGGACTAACCAATGTTCATTTTGAGAAAGACAGGATTTGTAGCGCATGCCAAGCCAGGAAGCAAGTTGGTGTTCATCATCCACACAAGAACATCTTGACGACTGACAGGCCACTCGAGCTCCTCCATATGGACCTATTCGGCCCGATCGCTTACATAAGCATCGGCGGGAGTAAGTACTGTCTTGTTATTGTGGATGACTATTCTCGCTTCACTTGGGTATTCTTTTTACAGGAAAAATCTCAAACCCAAGAGACTTTAAAGGGATTCTTGAGACGGGCTCAAAATGAGTTCGGCTTGAGGATCAAGAAAATTAGAAGCAATAATGGGACGGAGTTCAAGAATTCTCAAATTGAAGGCTTCCTTGACGAGGAGGGCATCAAGCATGAGTTCTCTTCTCCCTACACACCTCAACAAAATGGTGTAGTGGAGAGGAAGAATAGAACTCTACTGGACATGGCAAGGACCATGCTTGATGAGTACAAGACTTCGGATCGGTTTTGGGCCGAGGCGGTCAACACCGCTTGCTACGCCATCAACTGGTTGTATCTACACCGAATCCTCAAGAAGACATCTTACGAACTCCTTACCGGTAAAAAGCCAAATGTTTCATATTTTAGAGTCTTTGGTAGCAAATGTTTTATTCTTGTCAAAAGAGGTAGAAAATCAAAATTTTCTCCTAAGGCTGTAGAAGGCTTTTTACTAGGATATGATTCAAACACAAGGGCATATAGAGTCTTTAACAAGTCCACTGGACTAGTTGAAGTTTCTTGTGACATTGTGTTTGATGAGACTAACGGCTCTCAAGTAGAGCAAGTTGATCTTGATGAATTAGATGATGAAGAGGCTCCGTGCGTCGCACTAAGGAACATGTCCATTAAGGATGTGTGTCCTAAGGAATCCGAAGAGCCCATTCAAGCACAAGATCAAGCATCCTCCTCAATGCAAGCATCTCCACCAACTCAAGATGAGGATGAGGCTCAAGATGATGAAGAGGAAGATCAAGAAGATGAGCCACCTCAAGACGACGACAATGATCAAGGGGGAGATGCAATTGATCAAGACAAGGAGGATGAGCAAGTTGCAAGGCCGCCACACCCAAGAGTTCACCAAGCAATCCAACGAGATCACCCCGTCAACACCATCCTCGGCGACATTCATAAGGGGGTAACCACTAGATCTCGTGTTGCACATTTCTGTGAGCATTACTCTTTTGTTTCCTCTATTGAACCACACAGGGTAGAGGAAGCACTCCAAGATTCGGATTGGGTGATGGCGATGCAAGAGGAGCTCAACAACTTCACGAGGAATGAGGTATGGCATTTAGTTCCACGTCCTAACCAAAATGTTGTAGGAACCAAGTGGGCCTTCTGCAAGAAACAAGACGAGCATGGTGTGGTGACAAGGAACAAAGCCCGACTTGTGGCGAAGGGATATTCACAAGTCGAAGGTTTGGATTTCGGTGAAACCTATGCACCCGTAGCTAGGCTTGAGTCAATTCACATTTTACTTGCCTATGCTACTTACCATGGCTTCAAGCTTTATCAAATGGACGTGAAGAGTGCTTTCCTCAACGGACCAATCAAGGAAGAGGTCTATGTTGAGCAACCTCCCGGCTTTGAAGATAGTGAGTATCCTAACCATGTCTATAGGCTCTCTAAGGCGCTTTATGGGCTCAAGCAAGCCCCAAGAGCATGGTATGAATGCCTAAGAGATTTCCTTATTGCTAATGGCTTCAAAGTCGGAAAGGCCGATCCTACTTTATTTACTAAAACTCTTGCAAATGATTTGTTTGTATGCCAAATTTATGTTGATGATATTATATTTGGGTCTACTAACGAATCTACATGTGAGGAATTTAGTAGGATCATGACACAAAAATTCGAGATGTCTATGATGGGGGAGTTGAAGTATTTTCTAGGATTTCAAGTGAAGCAACTCCAAGAGGGCACCTTCATTAGCCAAACGAAGTACATTCAAGACATTCTAACCAAGTTTGGAATGAAGGATGCCAAGCCCATCAAGACACCCATGGGAACTAATGGGCATCTCGACCTCGACACGGGAGGTAAATCCGTAGATCAAAAGGTATACCGGTCGATGATAGGTTCCTTACTCTATTTATGTGCTTCACGACCGGATATTATGCTTTCCGTATGCATGTGTGCAAGATTCCAAACCGATCCTAAGGAAGCTCACCTTAGGGCCGTAAAACGAATCTTGAGATATTTAGTTTATACTCCTAAGTTTGGCCTTTGGTACCCCAGGGGATCCACATTTGATTTAATTGGTTATTCCGATGTCGATTGGGCAGGGTGTAAAATTAATAGAAAGAGCACATCGGGGACTTGCCAGTTCTTGGGAAGATCTCTGGTGTCTTGGGCTTCAAAGAAGCAAAATTTTGTGGCTCTTTCGACCGCCGAAGCCGAGTATATTGCCGCAGGCCATTGTTGCGCGCAATTGCTTTGGATGAGGCAAACCCTTAGGGACTATGGTTACAAATTAACCAAAGTTCCTCTTCTATGTGATAATGAGAGTGCATTCTGCATGGCGGATAATCCCGTTGAGCATAGCCGCACTAAACACATAGCCATTCGGTATCATTTTCTAAGGGATCACCAATAAAAGGGGGATATCGAGATTGCATATGTTAGCACCAAAGAACAATTAGCCAATATCTTTACCAAGCCATTGGATGAACAAACTTTTACCAAACTTAGGCATGAGCTAAATATTCTTGATTCTAGAAACTTTTATTGATGTTTTGCACACATAGCTCATATGTATACCTTTGATCATCTCTTTCACGTGCTATGACTAATGTGTTTCTTCAAGTCCACTTCATGCTAAGTCATAGATTGAAAGGGAAAAGGAGTCTTCGGCGAAGACAAGGCTTCCACTCTGCTCCATCGAATCATTCATCCTTCGTCGTCGCTCCACACAACTCTCTAACTTTGGTATAATCTTCACTCCTTTACTTCCATCCAAAGGGGGAGAGAGTATTTAAAAGGGCTTATATTTCACTCAAATATCCATTTTTGGCGATTCATGCCAAAGGGGGAGAGAGTATTAGCCCAAAGCAAAAGGACCGCACCACCACCAATTTCAAAAAAATGTAGTCTTTTATTTGGTATTAAAAAGAAGTTTTTCAATTGGTATCTTATTTTTGATATAATTTCAAATTGGTATACCCTCTTCAAAATTAATATCTAAAACCCTCTTGAACACTAAGAGGAGGATTTCATTAAGGGGGAGTTTTGTTTAGTCAAAGGAAAAGCATTTGAACCAGGGGGAGAAAATTTCAAAACTTGAAAATGCTTCTCAAAATCTTATTCATTTACCTTTGACTATTTGCAAAAGAACTTTGAAAAGAATTTCCAAAACATTTTGCAAAACAAAACATGTGGTGCAAGCGTGGTCCAAAATGTTAATAAAAAGAAAAGCTATCCATGCGCATCTAGTAAGTAATATTTATTGGTTTCATTCCAAGCAACCTTTGCACTTACAATTATGCAAACTAGTTCAATTCTGCACTTCTATATTTGCTTTGGTTTGTGTTGGCATCAATCACCAAAAAGGGGGAGATTGAAAGGGAAATAGGCTTACACCTTTTCCTAAATTGATTTTGGTGGTTGAATTGCCCAACACAAATATTTGGACTAACTAGTTTGCTGTAGATTATAAGTTTTACAGGTGCCAAAGGTTCACAATAGACCAATAAAAAGGCCAAGAAAGGGTTCAAACAAAGAGAGCCAAAGATAACCCAAAGGCACCCTGGTCTAGTGCACCGGACTGATCGGTGTGCCACCGGACAGTGTCCGGTGCACCAGGGAACTCGATGCTGAACTCGCCACCTTCGAGAAAATGGAGGCCGCTCCGCTATAATTCACCGGACCGTCCGGTGTATGCACCGGACAGTGTCCGGTGGCACACCGGACTGTCCGGTGTGCAAGCGGAGCAACGGCTACTTCAAGCGCAACGGTCGATTGCAACGCATTTAATGCGCGCCTGTGCGCGCAGAGGTCAGAGCACGCGCAGCTGGCGCACCGGACAGTCTACAGGACCTGTCCGGTGCACCACCGGATAGCCCAGAGGCCCCACAAGTCAGAGCTCCAACGGTCGAACCCCAACGGCTGACTGACGTGGCTGGCGCACCGGACAGTGTCTGGTGGCGCACCGGACTGTCCGGTGAGCCATGCGATAGCAGACTTCCAATGGCCATATTTTGGTGGTTGGGGCTATAAATACCCCAACCACCCCACATTCAATTGCATCCAAGTTTCTACACTTCTACACCTTACAAGAGCTATAGCATTCAATTCAAGACACGCCAAAGAGATCAAATCCTCTCCCAACTCCACATAAAGCTTTAGTGATTAGAGAGAGATTTGTTGTGTTCATTTGAGCTCTTGCAATTGGATTGCTTCTTTTCTTTCTCATTCCTTCTTGTGACATACTCAATTGTAACCAAGGCAAGAGACACCAATTGTGTGGTGGTCCTTGCGGGGACTTAGTGTCCTGTGTGATTGAGAAGAGAAGCTCACTCGGTCTAAGTGACCGTTTGAGAGAGGGAAAGGGTTGAAAGAGACCCGGTCTTTGTGACCACCTCAACGGGGAGTAGGTTTGCAAGAACCGAACCTCGGTAAAACAAATCCTTGTGTCCCACTCTTTATTTGCTTGCGATTTGTTTTTCACCCTCTCTCTTGGACTCGCTTATATTTCTAACGCTAACCCGGCTTGTAGTTGTGATTAACTTTGTAAATTTCAGTTTCGCCCTATTCACCCCCCTCTAGGCGACTTTCACACACCTCGAAGCCCCAACGGCGATACATGTACTAATTTCGTATGGCGGCCCACTCTCACCTCCCAGCTCTCTTTCTCGTTCTTTTTTTTGCTTTCGGTCGCACCGAGGCTGGCTGACTTCCGTATATGGCCAAGGAGGAGTTGCCCGGGGTTCTTCTTTATACACCGCTGACGCCAAATCCCAACAACCCAGGTGGATACGGCGTGCATTTGGTCAGGGGTTCGGTCGGCAGAGGCAACGGAATTGCGTGGACGCCGGCGAAGAGGATAGATCTGACAGGTGGGGACCACCCTGAAGCCACCACGCGCGTGCCCGGCCAACTAGTGGTGAGCTGACCCCCGCGGCCCCATATGTCAGTGAAGAAATCCAGGTGCTGGGGCGCGGGGAAGGGAGTAGGGAGATGGACCGAGTAGAGGACAGTTTTGGCCCAAGTAAAGGTGAGGATTTCTTTTTTTTCTTGTTCTTTTTAAATTCAAGTTCATTTTGAATTGCAAACACAAACCAAAATAACATAATGTAACGCAATAATATTTTATTATTTTATTTATCTATACATTTATTAATTATTTCCCCTTTTATTCATACCAATGCAAAAAAAATAGAATTCAACCTTAAGCACATTTAAGTGCTCAAACAAAAACCATTCATGAATGCAAGCTTGATTTTATCTACTCATTCATTTATGCAGAGGGAACAAACTTTATTCATTTCAAAAAGTATTTGAATGTGGAGTCAAAGGATACATTCAATATTTCGATATCTATTATTTAATTTCTTTTACTAGAGAATGCTTAAAAATTATAATTACTTAATAAAACATTGGTCCAATAGCTAATTGAGGATATTCCTATGCATTCCCCAAAATAGAATTTTGGGTGTTACAAATTCTACCTTTCAAACTTGATTTGTCTCAAAATTTGAGTACACATGCAATCATACAAGAACTCCAGCATGGAATGCACATTCACATATTTATTTATTTGCCATTTGACTACTTTAATTCCTTTAGTGGAATATGCACAAAGGAAAGAAGATCAAGAAATCCTCAAAATTCTAGCACAGTAGTATATTTATTTATTTATCACATTATTTTTCTCTTATACCAATTTTGGGCATTACAAATCCTACCCCCTTAACATAAATCTCGTCCTCGAGATTTGTAGGAAAAAGGATTATACCAAAGGATTGTTTTGTAATTCGGCTTTTAATCTATAATTGTTTCAAAAATCTAGAGTCTCATTCATTTTTTTATAGTCAATAGTGGGTGATTAGGAGAGCATAGGTATACAGTTGCTTATTAGGTAGGATATAGGCTGGACAGGTTAAGGCGAGAAAGATTATGACAAAGAAAAGACTTCATTTGAAAAGTTTAAGTCTTGATTCATCTTGAGATTCGCTTCGACTATTATATCCTTCCTTGTCGATGTTGATCTTTTCTTCTCTGGTCTTGGTCTCATTTATTCGAGGTTAGTGTATATCATCGAAGTTGGGAGAATATGGTTAAGATAGATATGGAGGAGATAGACTACACGATATAGGTCAAAAGTTTGTTTTAGGTGGGGGGTTGATAGATTACGCAATCCATCATGACTCTATTGGTTGGGTTAGATCTCATGCATGTGGCTGAGTTGGTCTAAGGCACTAGTTTAGTTTCAAGTGCATGGGGGGTTATGGCCTTATCTTTTGTACCGACATTAACTTACCCTAGATTAGATCATAATAGATTAGATAAAATCTAGATTAGGTTGGATATGACTAGATTAAACTAGTTAAGATTTGATTATTTTGGATTAGATCATGGTTGTTACACTAGTGTGGGATAAATATGTTTATTTAGGGCAAGATGAATCCATAAGGATAAGGTAGAATCTTTTGAGATCAGTTAGATCTATTAGGATAAGATAGAATCTTTTCAAGATAAGATGAATCTACTAAGGTAATGGAGTATCTTTTAAGATAAGATAGATCTATTAAGCTAGATATATTTTACTGAGAAATAATCTAATTTGTCGAGTTATCATATAAACATTTTTACGCCTATATGTGTATGCAGATGCAATTGTGGACATTACTCCCCAACTCATCACACTCAATCAAAGATCCAAATCAGACAAGTATCATAAGAACAAACATTCAAGTACGTAGATAACTATAAAAATAGTTTTGATTTTGTTCCTTAAGAGTAGGTCTCCTATTCGTAAAGGTCACTTTAGGCACGAGATTTCAAGAGTGTGAAATCCACATTTGTCTTTAGAAGGAAAAAGGTAAGAAAAATCAGAGTAAGCGGAAATAGATGAGAAAAGATTAAGAAAAGTTTCAGAAAGAATCAGAGTAGCAAAGGTAAGTAGGGTTGTCCAGTTTTATCTAGGTTTTGTCCTATAGTCAACATTCCTCTGATACCACTTCTGTCACACCCGGGTTTCGGGGCACCAAGACCCGGGCGCGAATAGCGCGAACATAATCACTAGGTGTGCTGGGACCAAGTCTCACACATATGATGAATCATGGCACAGGATCGAATGTCACATCTTTACTATATAATAGGAGTTCCGTACAAAATAAATAAATAAATACATTATAAGGAGACAACAGTCCAGCAACCCAAAGTTGACTGGGAGACGACGGCCTAGACCTCTCACGAACAAGTCACAGCATCCTCCATGCGCCTCATCCTTCGGTACCTGTTCTTGACCTGTGGGGGGGGTGAGACAGCAAGAGTGAGCTCACATACGTTCATAGCTCAACAAGTAGTGGGGAATAATGTGCATGAACTCGCCAAAGGTGAGAGCTCACGTGAAGTGTAAGGCTTACCAAAGAGGATGGTTAAAGCTGAGCATTGCTTTAAAAGTTGGTCAAAATTTTATTAGCAGTTATTAAGTGTAAGTAAATACCAACCCAATTAAGTAGTAGAACAAAAGTAACAACATTGCCTGCGCTGCAATGCATATGACAAATTGAATTTAGTTCCATAAATTAATCATGTGAGGGTCCGAGCTGCTCATGACCGTGAGCATGGCTAGTATACCAGTTTTACACTCTGCAGAGGTTGCGCATCTTTACCCACAAGTCATGTTACCTATCTGCCAAGGGATCGCGACTTCCCGTACACCTCTACCGAGGAGGCAAGGCAGGGTAACACTACGAGGCCTTTACAAAGTTCCACTAGCTTTAGAAAACCCGCTACAGTTTATAGGAAGCTCCAATGCAGGGACCCCTCGCATGACCGCCATCGCAGCAAAATCATCCCAAGGGCCTCCATACACTGACCACTCCCCTACTGCCCTTGCCCCTTTCAGGTAAGGTAGTCTTCCACTAGCTTTCCTATTAATCAGCCAAGGGCGTCCCATTAAACCCTTGTGGTAGCACTGTTTTCCCGGGTGGTCGCTCCATGTTCCAATTAACATAATGATCTTATCATGAACAGAAATAATAAACTGATAATAAAAGTGTAATCATGAATAATGTATCTTCATACCCAAAACCACATAAAGCACTAGCAAGTACTACCCAAAAAGTTCAGTGGTAAACAAGGTATAAAGATAGACAAACTAGGGTAACCTATTGGGTCCCATCAAAATTAACATATGCAGATCATTATGATTAATTAGAACATGAGTGGGTAAAAATAAGTGATCAAGGGCACAACTTGCCTGGGACTTGAGATTCCAGGTACCAACTTGCTCTTCAGATGACAAGTGACCTCACGCTAGTCGTAGTAATACAAACAAACAGTGTATAGGCAAAATTAACATCACACCAAACATATATACAAATTACATATTAAGAATCTACATATTGAAATAAGATAACAGGAACAGGAATTATTAATTTTGGAGTTATAGGTTTTAAGTTATGGATTTCCAAAGATTCTATGTGTTTTGCACAAGATTAATTAGTATATCAATTTTAATATGGCTTTCATGTCAAAACAGTGACACAAAATGATAAACAATAATATTACAAAATTATAGAAACTGGAATAGGTTAATTCGGAGTTAGAATGAATTAAATATGAATTAAACCAATTTCTAGCATTTTTTCTCACATTAAAATCATTTTCTAAATTTATTTTTCTGATTTTTCTATCTCCTGGGTTGAGTACCTAAATCCAGGAAGGCCAGGGGCTAAATCATAAACTTTCTGAGACTCAGTAAACAATCCGAGTGGACGGCGGGCTGAATACCTAAAAGTATAGGGTCTCTTTAGTGAAATGGCATGGCGAAGAGGTATGATGGATTCCGAGCCATCCGATCCCGACCCAAGGGCCCATATTAGAAGCCGTCTACAACAAACCGGTACAGACTGGAGACCACCAGATCCAGATCGGGCGGTCCATATCGTTTTTGCTCCCACTCTAATTCTCACCATCCGATCACCGACAAGCGCCCCAGATTTATTGGCTTGAACCGTTATCTCTAGCTCTCATCGATACCGTTGATTAGGATCCAACGGTCACTACAGGAATCCTAATGATTCCCGTCAGCCAGGATAATTCCCGTCGGCCAGGGAAAAAGCCGACGGGGATAACGTAACTTCCGTCGGCTACACTGAAGCCGACAGGAATAACGTAACGCCCGTCGGCCAGAGAGTAGGCCGACGGGAGTTAACTTAACTCCCGTCAGCCAGAAAATAGGCCGACGGGGATTACTTAACTCCCGTCGGCCAGAGCGCAGGCCGACGGGGATTAGGCTTTTATGAGTGCGGGTTCGCCCGCGCGGGCTCATTTCTTCTCTGTCTTTCTTCCTAGCCGCCGCCGCCGCCTCTAACCGCCGCCGCGCCGCCGCCCCTCCCCGCCGGCGTGCCTTCCCGGCCGAGCCCGACGCCGCCCCTCAGAGCGCCGCCCGTCCACGCCGCCCGACGCCGCCCCTCGGAGCCCGACGCCGTGCACCCGGGCGCCCCGGCGTCGCCCGTCCGCCGCCCGTCCGCTGCCCGTCCTCTCGCGGCGCCGAGCGCCCAGCCGCCCCACCGCCGCGCGCCCATCAGCGCCGCCGCGAGCCCGGCCGCCCGTCCCCGCCGCGCGCCCGCCCGTCCGTCGCGGCCGTGCCCGCCCTCGCTCGTCTCCGCCGTGCCCCACATCGCCGCCGGGTCTCTCGGAGCGTCGTCGCTGCCTCCTCGAGCGCCGCCGCCGCGTCCAAGCGCCGCCTCCGCCCCCGACCGCATCTCCGAACCAACTACGACACCCACGTGAGTTAATTATGTGTGTACATGTTAATGCATTGGATTGTGAATGTTAATTATGTGTGTACATGTTTATTTTCGTCGGTTTTTTATGGCCGACGGGAGTTAACTTTCATGTGATTAGTATTAATTTAATAACACATGTGATTAGAGTGTGATTATAGTTAATTTAATATCACATGTGTGGCTTCATGTTAGGTAATTATTTATTGTATTCTTATAGTAGATTTAACTTATACTATTGAATTGTTAAATTTGATGTTATTTATTGATTAGATTTAACTTATAATATTAGGATGTATGAATGTTTCGATATTGATTAATTTGATGTTATTTATGTGTATATATAATTATTTATGTATATATATAGTTTTACTACTTACCTATAGATGTATATATGTATGTATATATGTGTGTGACGTGTAGAAACGTGATTGTCTCACACACACTCTTTACTCGTACACAGCCGCAATAATGGGTGATAGACGTGATTGGATGTATGAAGGTTTCAAGAAGGGTGGGTGTCACACTAGTGAATGGTTTGCCAAGACGCAAATATTTCTAGACCATGCAGCTGCTTTGTCACAAATAGATAATATTAGGTGTCCATGCAATAAATGTAGAAATATGACGAGCCACACCAAGAGGTAGGTCACACTACACCTATGCTCGCATGGTTTCGTGCCAGGCTATAGGGTCTGGTATCTCCACGGTGAAGATGCTGAACGAGCAGCAGAAGTAGAAGTTGATGACGGTGAAGATGATGTTGATAGGATGGACCAGATGCTTGAGGATCTGCAGCCTGAACTAGCACCAGATCATCATGATTCACCTACACCGGAGGTTCAGAAGTTCTTCGACCTACTCAAAGCGTCAGAAGAGCCTCTTCATGGGCACACTGACGTGACCGTCCTCGAATTCGTGACCCGACTGATGTCAATCAAGTCAAAATTTGCATTTTCAATTAATTGTTACAAGGAGCTTGTGGATTTGATTAGCGAGGTTCTTCCTACGGGTCACAAGATGCCCAAAGACATGTACCAGTCCAAAAAATTGCTTGAAGGTCTTGGTATGTAGTATGAGAAGATTGATGTTTGCCAAGACAACTGTATGCTTTTTTGGAAGGAACATGGCAGAGAACAAAAATGCTTAAAATGTGGGAAGTCAAGGTACGTGGAGCTTGTAAATGAAGATGGGGAGAAGGTGGTGACAAAGGTTGCACATAAACAGCTTTGGTACATGCCTCTCACTCCTAGAGTGAAACGTTTGTTTCTCTCGAGGAAGACCGCTATGCACATGAGGTGGCATAAAGATTGTATGGACAGACAAGATGGGTTAATGGTGCACCCGTCAGATGGTGATGCATGGAAGGCTCTTGACAAATTTGATCCAGATTTTGCCAGCGATGCAAGAAATGTTCGTATCGGCTTGGCAACTGATGGTTTCACGCCGTTCAATATGACCGCTGCGTCGTATTCATGTTGGCCTATCATTGCCATACCGTACAACCTTCCACCTGCTCTTTGCATGAAATATGAGTTTATGTTCCTATGTCTTGTTATACCTGGGCCTGAGCATCCTGGCGTACGCCTCAATGTGATGCTTCAACCACTGATTGGCATCAGTGCATCACAGACAATGTCGAGGAACCAATCCTAACCACAAGTTTGGCGGTGACGACATGATACGAAAAGCTAAAAGAATGGTAAGTTTGATCTATCTATGTCGATCAGCAAATAATACGATTGCTTATGAATGTTTTTTGTTTATACAGGAAGCTACGAGTGGCCAAAAGCCTAGTGACATTGAGGTCTACCAGGAGGGCCACAAAGGACCAGACCCGAACAACCCTGACCAGCTCTGCAGCCAGACAGCCATGGATCGCTTGGTGAGTTTTGGCTCAAAAGTTCAAACGTTCAAAGTATATAAATTCTTGCATTTGTAAGGTTGTCAATGATGTATAGGCGGCATATGGGGAGGAGATGGTTCGTCGCCATGGCCCTGACTTCGACTGGCGCCATGAACCGGTGGATCCCTCGGTGGTGTACGCAAGTGGTGGTGGCAAAGCGCATGGACGGTAAGCTCTAACTTATGAAATTATATGGTTGACACTAAATTGATTATACAATAATCACATTTTTTGAATAACTTATAGATACGCACTCTTCGACGGATTCATTGACTCGTCGTCGGTGAGATCTCAGAGGACGGGTTCATCTTCCCGTAGCTCATGCTCTCGTCGACCGAACGAACAGGAGTTGGAGATTATGAGGATGCGTGAAGAGATGAGACAGCAACCCGAATTTATGGAGGCTTGCAATGCACACAACCAAGCGATGTATCAAGTGAGTACACATAATCCGAACTCTAAATTATTATATTTCAATACAATATCTTCGGTAGTAACACATATATGTTTAACAGTTAATGCAGCAACAGGGCATGACATCAAATTTTCCACCGCCACCACAATGGAGCCAATTTGCAAACACACCAGTTCCACCACCACAGTTCACCACCCCTCCGACACATATACCTGCACCTGGAGATAGGGTACGTTTGATAACTCTCCATTAATTTATATACTTGTATACTTTTTTGATATTTGCATTTAACGTGATGATATTTGCTAACTTGCATAGGTTACGTCCGAAGTGGGTGGTAGTGGATCTGATCCCGCAGCAGGGACTGGATTTGTTGACTCGCTCTTCGCGTACCCTCCTCCTGGTGGTGGTGGCGGCAGCGGTCAAAGCTCTAACCACCCAAGTGGTGGTTATCTCTAAACACATGAACATGTTTCTTAACTCGTGGACTCTTGGTCGTACTTGAACATATGTCGTACTTATATTTCAATACTATGTCGTACTCGTTGACTCGATGTGGTGGTTGAACTTATATTTGAAATGTTGGTGGATGTTATGTTTGTAATGCGTGATTTTATTATGAATGCATGTGTTTGTAATGTGGCTGTTATCTGTTATTTATGTTATGTGTGATATATGTTATGTGTGCAGAAATAGTGTCCTAATTTTGTGCTGTTTTTGTAGCAGTATAGGGTAATTCTCGTCGGCCCAGTTAATTCCCGTCGTCTATGGTCGAACCGACGGGAATTAACTAATAACTCTCATCGGCCCAGTTAATTCCCGTCGGCCTAGGGAACCGACGGGAATTAACTAATAACTCCCGTCGGCCTGGTGAACCGACGGGAATTAACTAATAACTCCCTTCGGCCTGGTGAGCCGACGGGAGTTAGCATTAATTGCCGTCGGCTAGTTAATGGCCGACGGGAATTAATAATTCCCGTCGGTCGCCGACGGGGATAAACGTATCCCCGACAAGGGACGCCTGGCGGCTGAAAACCTACGGGAATAAGCCCTAAACCGACGGGAATTAAGTAATTCCCGTCGGTATATGCTTATTCCCGTCGGTTTCTGGCCGACGGGAATTAAGTGAATTCCTGTAGTGGGTGCTCGCATTCTCCTTCTCCCCTTGCCAACCTGAGGAAGCGCCGCCGCAAGCCCTAGCAGAGCTACGCCGGCGACCCGCCCATCGTGGCCTCCTAGGAATCCCACTCTGCCCACGACACGCCTACGTGCAGAGGTGACTTAGGCGAACACAACTGTGGGCACCCAACCAGTCGCCGCGCAGCAGAGCAGGCTGCCCACGGCACAGGTGGCTCCGCGGTGGCGGCCAACACCCCGGCGAGCAATCGACCATGCACCAATGCCCGAAACACCGAATAGATCCGTGCCACCCACATCGGTTGTTAAGATGAATCGAGGGGAAACGCATTACCGGTGGTTGAATCCGTGACAAGTCATGCCCATGGTGTGAGGTGGCACCGCGGCGGAGGAAGAACTTCGACGACAAATTCTCAGGTCTTCGAGTTGTCGCAGCATCAGAGGATGTCCAGATACTTCCACCGAGCATCAACGAAGGCTCCTAGGCACACCCCGAAGCCTCAACGGCGGTACATGTACTAATTTCGTATGGCGGCCCACTCTCACCTCCCAGCTCTCTTTCTCGTTCTTTTTTTTGCTTTCGATCGCACTGAGGCTGGCTGACTTCCGTATATGGCCAAGGAGGAGTTGCCCGGGGTTCTCCTTTATACACCGCTGACGCCAAATCCCAACAACCCAGGCGGATACAACGTGCATTTGGTCAGGGGTTCGGTCGGCAGAGGCAACAGAATTGCGTGGATGCCGGCGAAGAGGATAGATCCAACAGGTGGGGACCACCCTGAAGCCACCAAGCGTGCGCCCGGCCAACTAGTGGTGAGCTGACCCCCGCGGCCCCATATGTCAGTGAAGAAATCCAGGTGCTGGCGCGTGGGGAAAGGAGTAGGGAGATGGACCGAGCAGAGGACAATTTTGGCCCAAGTAAAGGCGAGGATTTCTTTTTTTCTTGTTCTTTTTAAATTCAAGTTCATTTTGAATTGCAAACACAAACCAAAATAACATAATGTAACGCAATAATATTTTATTATTTTATTTATCTATACATTTATTAATTATTTCCCCTTTTATTCATACCAATGCAAAAAAATAGAATTCAACCTTAAGCACATTTAAGTGCTCAAACAAAAACAATTCATGAATGCAAGCTTGATTTTATCTACTCATTCATTTATGCGGAGGGAACATACTTTATTCATTTCAAAAAGTATTTGAATGTGGAGTCAAAGGATACATTCAATATTTCGATATCTATTATTTAATTTCTTTTACTAGAGAATGCTTAAAAACTATAATTACTTAACAAAAACATTGGTCCAATAGCTAATTGAGGATATTCCTATGCATTCCCCAAAATAGAATTTTGGGTGTTACAAATTCTACCTTTCAAACTTGATTTGTCTCAAAATTTGAGTACACATGCAATCATACAAGAACTCCAGCATGGAATGCACATTCACGTATTTATTTATTTGCCATTTGACTACTTTAATTCCTTTAGTGGAATATGCACAAAGGAAAGAAGATCAAGAAATCCTCAAAATTCTAGCACAGTAGTATATTTATTTATTTATCACATTATTTTTCTCTTATACCACTTTTGGGCATTACAAATCCTACCCCCTTAACATAAATCTCGTCCTCGAGATTTGTAGGAAAAAGGATTATACCGAAAGATTTTTTGTTATTCGGCTTTTAATCTATAATTGTTTCAAAAATCTAGAGTCTCATTCATTTTTTATAGTCAATAGTGGGTGATTAGGAGAGCATAGGTATACAGTTGCTTATTAGGTAGGATATAGGCTGGACAGGTTAAGGCGAGAAAGATTATGACAAAGAAAAGACTTCATCTGAAATATTTAAGTCTTGATTCATCTTGAGATTCGCTTCGACTATTATATCCTTCCTTGTCGATGTTGATCTTTTCTTCTCCGATCTTGGTCTCATTTATTCGAGGTTAGTGTATATCATCGAAGTTGGGAGAATATGGTTAAGATAGATATGGAGGAGATAGACTACACGATATAAGTCAAAAGTTTGTTTTAGGTGGGGGGTTGATAGATTACGCAATCCATCATGACTCTATTGGTTGGGTTAGATCTCATGCATGTGGCTGAGTTGGTCTAAGGCACTAGTTTAGTTTCAAGTGCATGGGGGGTTATGGCCTTATCTTTTGTACCGGCATTAACTTACCCTAGATTAGATCATAATAGATTAGATAAAATCTAGATTAGGTTGGATATGACTAGATTAAACTAGTTAAGATTTGATTATTTTGGATTAGATCATGGTTGTTACACTAGTGTAGGATAAATATGTTTATTTAGGGCAAGATGAATCCATAAGGATAAGGTAGAATCTTTTGAGATCAGTTAGATCTATTAGGATAAGATAGAATCTTTTCAAGATAAGATGAATCTACTAAGGTAATGGAGTATCTTTTAAGATAAGATAGATCTATTAAGCTAGATATATTTTAATGAGAAATAATCTAATTTGTCGAGTTATCATATAAACATTTTTACGCCTATATGTGTATGCAGATGCAATTGTGGACATTACTCCCCAACTCATCACACTCAATCAAAGATCCAAATCAGACAAGTATCATAAGAACAAACATTCAAGTACGTAGATAACTATAAAAATAGTTCTGATTTTGTTCCTTAAGAGTAGGTCTCCTATTCCTAAAGGTCACTTTAGGCACGAGATTTCAAGAGTGTGAAATCCACATTTGTCTTTAGAAGGAAAAAGGTAAGAAAAATCAGAGTAAGCGGAAATAGATGAGAAAAGATTAAGAAAAGTTTCAGAAAGAATCAGAGTAGCAAAGGTAAGTAGGGTTGTCCAGTTTTATCTAGGTTTTGTCCTATAGTCAACATTCCTCTGATACCACTTCTGTCACACCCGGATTTCGGGGCACCAAGACCGGGCGCAAACATAATCACCAGGTGTGCTGGGACCAAGTCTCACACATATGATGAATCATGGCACAGGATCGAATGTCACATCTTTACTATATAATAGGAGTTCCGTGCAAAAAAATAAATAAATACATTATAAGGAGACAACGGTCCAGCAACCCAAAGTTGACTGGGAGACGACGGCCTAGACCTCTCACGAACACATCACAGCATCCTCTATGCGCCTCATCCTTCGGTACCTGTTCTTGACCTGTGGGGGGGGTGTGAGACAGCAAGAGTGAGCTCACATACGTTCATAGCTCAACAAGTTGTGGGGAATAATGTGCATGAACTCGCCAAAGGTGGGAGCTCACGTGAAGTGTAAGGCTTACCAAAGAGGATGGTTAAAGCTGAGCATTGCTTTTAAAGTTGGTCAAAATTTTATTAGCAGTTATTAAGTGTAAGTAAATACCAACCCAATTAAGTAGTAGAACAAAAGTAACAACATCACCTGCGCTGCAATGCATATGACAAATTGAATTTAGTTCCATAAATTAATCATGTGAGGGTCTGAGCTGCTCATGACCGTGAGCATGGCTAGTATACCAGTTTTACACTCTGCAGAGGTTGCGCATCTTTACCCACAAGTCATGTTACCTATCTGCCAAGGGATCGCGACTTCCCATACACCTCTACCGAGGAGGCGAGGCAGGGTAACACTACGAGGCCTTTACAAAGTTCCACTAGCTTTAGAAAACCCGCTACAGTTTATAGGAAGCTCCAATGCAGGGACCCCTCGCATGACCGCCATCGCAGCAAAATCATCCCAAGGGCCTCCCTACACTGACCACTCCCCTACTGTCCTTGCCCCTTTCAGGTAAGGTAGTCTTCCACTAGCTTTCCTAATTAATCAGCCAGGGGCGTCCCATTAAACCCTTGTGGTAGCACTGTTTTCCCGGGTGGTCGCTCCATGTTCCAATTAACATAATGATCTTATCATGAACAGAAATAATAAACTGATAATAAAAGTGTAATCATGAATAATGTATCTTCATACCCAAAACCACATAAAGCACTAGCAAGTACTACCCAAAAAGTTCAGTGGTAAACAAGGTATAAAGATAGACAAACTAGGGTAACCTATTGGGTCCCATCAAAATTAACCTATGCAGATCATTATGATTAATTAGAACATGAGTGGGTAAAAAGAAGTGATCAAGGGCACAACTTGCCTGGGACTTGAGATTCCAGGCACCAACTTGCTCTTCAGATGACACGTGACCTCACGCTAGTCGTAGTAATACAAACAAATAGTGTATAGGCAAAATTAACATCACACCAAACATGTATACAAATTACGTATTAAGAATCTACATATTGAAATAAGATAACAGGAACATGAATTATTAATTTTGGAGTTATAGGTTTTAAGTTATGGATTTCCAAAGCTTCTATGTGTTTTGCACAAGATTAATTACTATATCAATTTTAATATGGCTTTCATGTCAAAACAGTGACACAAAATGATAAACAATAATATTACAAAATTATAGAAACTGGAATGGGTTAATTCGGAGTTAGAATGAATTAAATATGAATTAAACCAGTTTCTAGCATTTATTCTCACATTAAAATCATTTTTCTAAATTTATTTTTCTGATTTTTCTATCTCCTGGGTTGAGTACCTAAATCCAGGAAGGCCAGGGCTAAATCATAAACTTTCTCAGACTCAGTAAACAATCCGAGTGGACGGCGGGTTGAATACCTAAAAGTATAGGGTCTCTTTAGTGAAATGGCATGGCGAAGAGGTATGATGGATTCTGAGCCTCCGATCCCGACCCAAGGGCCCAGATTAGAAGCCGGCTACAACAAACCGGTACAGACTGGAGACCACCAGATCCAGATCGGGCGGTCCATATCGTTTTTGCTCCCACTCTAATTCTCACCATCCGATCACCGACAAGCGCCCCAGATTTATTGGCTTGAACCGTTATCTCTAGCTCTCATCGATACCGTTGATTCGGATCCAATGGTGCTCGCATTCTCCTTCTCCCCTTGCCAACCCGAGGAAGCGCCGCCACAAGCCCTGGCAGAGCTACGCCGGCGACCCGCCCTTCGTGACCTCCTAGGAATCCCACTCTGCCCACGACACGCCTACGTGCAGAGGTGACTTAGGCGAACACAACTGTGGGCACCCAACCAGTCGCCGCGCAGCAGAGCAGGCTGCCCACGGTACAGGTGGCTTCGCGGCAGCGGCCAACACCCCGGCGAGCAATCAACCATGCACCAATGCACGAAACACTAAATAGATCCGTGCCACCCACAGCGGTTGTTAAGATGAATCGAGGGGAAACGCATTACCGGTGGTTGAATCCGTGACAAGCCATGCCCATGGTGTGAGGTGGCACCGCGGTGGTGTAAGAACTTCGACGACAAATTCTCAGGTCTTTGAGTTGTCGCAGCATCAGAGGATGTCCAGATACTTCCACCGAGCATCAACGAAGGCTCCTAGGCACACCCCGATGCCCCAACGGCGGTACATGTACTAATTTCGTATGGCGGCCCACTCTCACCTCCCAGCTCTCTTTCTCGTTCTTTTTTTTGCTTTCAGTCACACCGAGGCTGGCTGACTTCCGTATATGGCCAAGGAGGAGTTGCCCGGGGTTCTCCTTTATACACCGCTGACGCCAAATCTCAACAACCCAGGCGGATACGGCGTGCATTTGGTCGGGGGTTCGGTCGGCAGAGGCAACGGAATTGCGTGGATGCTGCGAAGAGGATAGATCCGATAGGTGGGGACCACCTTGAAGCCACCACACGCGCGCCCGGCCAACTAGTGGTGAGCTGACCCCCGCGGCCCCATATGTCAGTGAAGAAATCCAGGTGCTGGCACGCGGGAAGGGAGTAGGGAGATGGACCGAGCAGAGGACAGTTTTGGCCCAAGTAAAGGTGAGGATTTCTTTTTTTTCTTGTTCTTTTTAAATTCAAGTTCATTTTGAATTGCAAACACAAACCAAAATAACATAATGTAACACAATAATATTTTATTATTTTATTATCTATACATTTATTAATTATTTCCCCTTTTATTCATACCAATGCAAAAAAATAGAATTCAACCTTAAGCACATTTAAGTGCTCAAACAAAAACCATTCATGAATGCAAGCTTGATTTTATCTACTCATTCATTTATGCGGAGGGAACATACTTTATTCATTTCAAAAAGTATTTGAATGTGGAGTCAAAGGATACATTCAATATTTCGATATCTATTATTTAATTTCTTTTACTAGAGAATGCTTAAAAATTATAATTACATAATAAAACATTGGTCCAATAGCTAATTGAGGATATTCCTATGCATTTTCCAAAATAGAATTTTGGGTGTTACAAATTCTACCTTTCAAACTTGATTTGTCTCAAAATTTGAGTACACATGCAATCATACAAGAACTCCAGCATGGAATGCACATTCACGTATTTATTTATTTGCCATTTGACTACTTTAATTCCTTTAGTGGAATATGCACAAAGGAAAGAAGATCAAGAAATCCTCAAAATTCTAGCACAGTAGTATATTTATTTATTTATCACATTATTTTTCTCTTATACCAATTTTGGGCATTACAATTTTAGCTTTGACACTTAACTTTTGGCTTCAAACTAATAGTTTACCTACTACAGCTGAGCTATCACCATTGCCGGAACCGTACAATCCCCTCGCTGATCCGGAGATAAAGGAAGCACTGGATATAATGAGTGTTGCCAGCTCCATCATTGACGAAGTTGTTGACAAACTGCTACACGAAGCTACTGATAAAGTTCTTAAAGAAGATTAGGTTTTCATTGTAATAGAACTATGTATCATTTGATGTGTGGAACAATGAATCAAACATGTAAACTGTTGTTATATATTTCTTTGCGATGCATGAAATTTACGTACATACCGCTTTTTGAGCCTTCGGCGAAAAAACACGTTTCCTTCTTTTCATGCTTCGTAAAGAAAGAAGCCCCTTCTAAGGCAGATCTGATAGAATTATCACCCAAAGTTTGCTTCATGCCTTAGCATATTTTAAACGAAGTGTTGCTGAAGATTTGCTTCGTATTCGATCTTTCTGCTGATGCAGCATGATGTATGATGTGGTGCTATGCTAAATGATGCGATGATGTGATGCAATATGGTTATGATGTTTGAACATCCACACATATGCCCATACTGGAACACGGAAGACTCTACATCCCCTTAGGAACGTCTTTTGAGTCTTTAAGCTCTGCATCCCCTTAGGAATGACTTTTGAGCTTCTTCACCTTCTATTTTGGTGGTATAAGTTTTGCATCCCCTTAGGAACAACTTTTGAACTTCTTCGCCTTATATTTCGGCGGTATTTGGCTCTGCATTCCCTTTGGAACGACTTTTGAGCAGAAAACTTACTCTGCGCCCCCTTAGGGATGACTTTTGTAGCTTCATCAATTTTTGGCTCTGCATTCCCTTAGTAACGACTTTTGTGCTTCAGAATTTACTCCGCTTTTTCAAAAATGTCTTTCGAGCTTTGTAAATCCATGAGGAAGATATAGGCACAATTATTACATGGAATTGAAATTAAGTTCTTCATTACAAGAATAAAGTGGCATAGAAGATAAAAGTTCATCAAAGTAGGATATTCCTCATTATATATGCTTCGATTCTGATATAGTGCTATTGACTGTACGAGCTTCAGATTCCTCCCTGAAGTCGCGCTGCTATTGGGCATGCTGGTGCCCTTCTGGCTGCTGGCTTCGGGTATGAGTAGGTGGCAATGGTGGTGGTAGTGAAAGATAGTGCCAAGAAGCTTGTGAATGACTTGCCGAAGCAATAGATGTTGCAGGTTGATTACCCACGTATTCTGGTATATAGGGAGAATAGCACGAAGCAGTATGTAAAACCTGCTTCGGCTGATTCTGCCGCGCCTCTGCTTCGGCAATCTCCTTCTGTTTCTGAATAGTGACCTAGCAGGTTCTTGTATTGTGGCCTTTGTCTTCACCATAGAATAAACAATAGAGCTTTCTAGGCTGATCCCCATAACTTCCTCCAAAGCCCCTGCCTCCTCTGCCTCTTGGGGCTGGTGGCCTGAAAGAGCTTTGTTGTTGCCCTGAGGATTGTGAGCTATGCTGTGGCCTTTGAAGCTGGCTTCCTCTGTCATCGCTTTGGCTAGAGTTGTGGATTGATCTAACATTCCTAGGGTGGATTCTTCCTCCGAAGCCCCTAGTCATCTCAGAAAACCTATAAGCTTATTCCCTTCTTTGGCGGAAATCATTATTTGCTCGGATATCATCCATCTTCTGAAGAAGCTTCTCCAGGGTCTGAGGGGGTTTCCTGGCAAAGTATTGAGCCGTAGGTCCTGGCCGAAGCCCTTTGATCATGGCCTCAATGACAATTTCATTGGGCACTGTGGGTGCTTGTGCTCTCAGACGCAAGAACCTTCAGACATATGCCTAGATGTATTCTTCGTGGTCTTGCGTACACTGGAACAAAGCTTGAGTGGTAACCGGCTTCATCTAGAACCCTTGGAAACTAGTGATTAGCATGTCCTTCAGCTTCTGCCATGATGTGATTGTTCCTGGCCGGAGAGAGGAGTACTAGGTTTGCGCTACATTCTTGACTGCCATGACGAAGGTTTCGCCATGACTGCAGTGTTGCCCCCATATGAAGATATGATTTCTTCGTAGCTCATCAAAAACTGCTTCGGATCTAAATGCCCATCATACATGGGGAGTTGGGGTGGCTTGTATGATGGGGGTCATGGGGTAGCCTGCAGTTCAACTGACAGAGGAGAAGCATCATCAAAAGCAAAATTTCCATAATGGAAATCATACCATTCATCATCATCGTAGAAATTGTCCTGACGAAGCTCTCTGTGTTGAGGTCTTCGGTCCTAGTTATCTTGAGTGAGATGACGCATTTCCTCAGCAGCCTCATCAATCTTCCTTTGTAGCTCGGAGAGATGAAGCATCTTCTCCTTCTTCCTCTGGACTTGTTGATTGATAGCTTCGAGGTCCCTTATTTCTTGGTCCAGCTCCTCCTCCTGAGGCATTGGACTTGTAGCCTTCCTTTTTTGGTTTCTGGCTTCGCGCAGTGTTTCTTGGTTGACACCCAGTGGCTGCAGTGCAGCCCCTAGCCCTGAAGACTTCTTCGGCGGCATGGCGAAGGTCAGAGCTTGCCGAAGGTGGTCAAGTGAGTTCACCCACGGTGGGCGCCAATGTTGGTCACTTGTTCTCAAATGCTATGAGTTAAGAACAAGGCAACACAAAATGTTAATGGTTAAAGACCTTCGTCCTTCAAAGCATTATCTCCCTTCGGACATAATGATTTTTGGATGAAGGTTATGAAGGTCATACCTTCATCATCTCATTATAAAATAATGAAAGTAGAAGCATATGAAAACATGAAAAATAACATGAGTAATCATATGATGTTACTAGCATCTTTTTATTATATCATCATGAATAAACATGAACAATATTGAATTACATTTATACCTTCGGCTCAGGCAGAAGGTGAGAATCCCAGTGTGACGTGCAAATGAATACAGGACAGCGTGAACAGTACAGTGTTACTGTTCATCTATTTATAGGCACAGGACGCAGCTTGTGTGTAAAATTACATCCATACCCTTGATATTTACTATTGACTTAAGGATGATATATCGAGGACTAGATGGCCTTTTCCTCTTTAAGTCAGTTTCATTTTCCACTGCTGAGCCAAAGCTTCTCTATATGTAGCTTTGGAACCGGTTCATCCTTCTCCCAGACCACGCTTTTCATATTGTGTACAACTTCATTCTGAGGCCGAAGGTCCCTGTGAATGTATTATACTTGGAAAACATGTTAGTTGTGTTTTTGAGGACCTTCGGAAGATGAAGGCCCCCAACAACGGCATGCAGAAAGGTACAATGCCTTGGCTTCGATGACAGACATTTTACAACATTTTGAGACCTTTGGATAAGAAGGGGATTTTCATTTCGAAGCGTGAAAAGAAGGGAAGGTGTTTTTTCGCCTTCGGCTAAAAAATGGTACATACTTTATTTCACGCTGCATAAATAAATATAGTACACGATGCAACTGAACACAACATACAATTGTCTTTACATAAAGCAAGATGCTTTAGAATGTATCTACTGTTGGGGGCCTTCGGCTTCCGAAGGTCCTCAAAAACATGATTTGACAATATTTTCCAAGTGAAACATGTGAACAGGTATCTTCAGAGTCAGGTGAACGAAGGATAAGACGATCACGAAGCTATGTCCAGAAAATCTTCGGCATGACGGCAGAAAAGAGGAACCGACTTAAAGATGAAAAGTCAAATTAAACCTCGAAGAATTGCTATAAAGTTATTGATAAATGTAAAGGGCATCAATGTAATTTTACACGGGCTGTGTCCCGTGCCTATAAATAGATGAACACTACTCCCGTACTGTTCACGCTGACTTGGCATACGCTTTTTCGCATCACGTCTGTACCTTTACTTTTCATCAATCTGAAGGTACATTTGTAATTTGTTTTATGAATTTGGTAATAAAGATAAGTTGATGATAATATTCATATCATTACTCATGTTCCTTATATGTGCTCTTTTTTTACCATTTATCAATCTTATGAAGGTCTTTTCCTTCGTAACCTTCGTCCAAAATTCATTATATCCGAAGGGGCATAATGTTTATAAGGACGAAGGAATTTGACATTTAAACACTTTTTATGTTGCCTTGTTCTTAGCTCTTAGCATTGAGAACAAGCCCCCAACATTGGCGCCCACCTCCGGTGAACTCACGTCCATTTTTTGAGTTTTGAACACCTTCGGCAAGCATCACCTTCGTCATATGCGCCGAAAAAAGCTTCAGCGACAGGGGTTGCCACTCTGCAGCCGCTGGACCCCAATCAAGATGTCGTTTCTCTTAGGGAGGCCCGAAGCCAGAAGAGGAAGGCCACCAGTCCAATGCCTCCGGAGGGCGACTTGGATCAAGAAATCCAAAATTTGGAGATGATCAATCAACAGGTCCAACGGAAGAAGGAGAAGATGGCTCGTCTAGCTGATCTTCAAAGGCAGATAGACGAAGCCTCTGAAGAGCTTCGACATCTTGCTCAAGATGACCAGAACCAAAGGCCCCCACGCAAAGAGCTTCATCAAGAGGGCTTCTACAATGAGGGCGACTGGTATGAAGATTTCCATCACAGAAATTTTGCTTTTGATGATACTTCTCCCCTGTCAACAGAACTACAGGCTACTCCTTGGCCACAGTCTTACAAGCCAGCCCAGCTCCCCATGTACGACAGTCATTCAGACCCGAAACACATCTTGATGAGCTATGAGGCAACCATATCTTCGTATGGTGGCAACACGGCGGTCATGGCAAAGTCTTTCGTCATGGCTGTCAGGAGTGTTGCACAAACCTGGTACTCCTCTCTTAGGCCAGGGACAATCACCTCATGGCAAAAGCTGAAGGATATGTTGATAACCAGCTTCCAAGGGTTTCAGACGAAGCCAGTAACTGCTCAAGCTTTATTCCAGTGCACCTAGGATCACGAAGAATACCTTCAGGCATATGTCCGAAGGTTCCTGCGTCTGAGGGCACAGGCACCAACAGTGCCCAATGAAATTGTCATTGAGCCATGATCAAGGGGCTTCGGCCAGGACCTTCAGCTCAGTACTTTGCCAGGAAGCCTCCTCAAACTTTGGAGAAGCTGCTCCAGAAGATGGACGAGTATATTCAAGCTGACAATGATTTTCGCCAAAGAAGGGAGGAAGCTTTCAGGTTCTCTGAAATGACCTGGGGCTTCGGAGGAAGATTTTATCAGAGGCACGTCCGGGTCAATTTACAATTCTACTCAAAGTGATGACAAAGGGAGTCTACAGCAAAGGCCACAGTGCTCCTCGCAAGCTTCGGGGCAACAACAAAGCTCTTTCCGGCCGCCAGCGCCAAGGGGCAGAGGCGCCAGGGGCTTCGGGGGAAGATTTGGAGATCAACCAAGAAAAATTTACTGCCTATTCTGTGGTGAAGGCAAGGGCCATACCACCAGGATGTGCCATGTTACCATCCAGAAGCAAAAGGAGCTAGCAGAAGCTGCAGCGCAACAGAGCCAACGAAGCAGGTTATGCATACTGCTTCGTACCATTCGCCTTACATTCCAGAATATGTAGGCAATCACCCAGCAGCCTCTGTTGCTTCGGCAAGTCAACCCCAAGCATCTTGGCAACAGCTTCCACCGCCACCACCAATACAACGAGGTCCGCAGCCAGAAGGGAGTCAGCACTCTCACCCCTAGCGGGACTTCAGAGAGGAGTCCGAAGCTCGCACAGTCAATAGCACTGTGCTAGAGTCGAAGCACATTTACTGACAAAATATCCTACCTCGACAGCAGCTTTTCGCATTTTCGCATGCAGTTTTACTTTCTTTGTAGTAAGGAACAATTATGGGAAGTTTAAGTGTCTTTTATCGTTTTCAATTTCTTGAAACAGTTTAGCTTATTATCATAATGAAAATATATCTTCTCCATAGGCTTGAATTGCCGAAGCAGAATTTATGGTGGCACGAAGAACCTTCGAATTATCAAAAACTTGTTCTAAGGAACGCAGTGCAACTTATTCGAAGTAGTAAAAAGTCGTTCCTAAGGGAGCGCAGTGTAAGTTTTCTGCTCAAAAGTCGTTCCGAAGGGAATGCAGAGCTTACAGCGAAAAATAAACGCTGATTCCGCTAAAAGTAAAAGGCGAAGAAGCTCCCAAGGGAGGCTTACAGCGAAAAATAAACGCTGATTCCGCTGAAAGTAAAAGGCGAAGAAGCTCCTAAGGGAGGCTTACAGTGAAAAATAAACGCTGATTCCACTGAAGTAAAAGGCAAAGAAGCTCCTAAGGGAGGCTTACAGCGAAAAGTCAGCGCTGATATAAAAAGATTGTGTGCTCTATTGCAGGGATGTCTGTATCTTCGGCACAAATATCATTTTGCATAACATAACATCATCACATCATTTTGCATAACATAAGCATCATACATCATATTGCATGTAGAACAAGAAGGGGACACAGTATTGATCTTCGGAGAATGTTTTGAAAAAGAGAAAATCGTGCTAAGGCACAAGATAAATTGAGAAGAAGTGTAGCTTCATTAGAGAGACAACATAAAACTTTTTTATATCTTCGAAGAATGTTTTCACGAAGCTTGGATATTCTTCATCAGAGAAGTATGGAAATTCTTGTGATATATAAAAGATTTTCTTCATGAAGCATAAAAAGAAGGGAAGGTGTT